>CATIWR010063970.1:0-34818 GCA_949677035.1 Omphalea diandra | reverse complement strand
ATATATATATATATATATATATATATATATATATATATATATATATATATATATATATATATATATATATATATATATATATATATTTGTCAATCACGATTTAGGTAATATTTAAAATGATACGGAATAAGGAGCGCGGATTCTTGTTAAATTATTTATTTATTATTTTTTAAAATATTATTATCATATTATCATGAAATCTAATTGAAAACAAATTATAAGAAAATAAAATATAATTAAATACCATTTCATAAAAGTTAATCATACATGATATATTAATTTAAAAAAAAAAGAACTTTAATAAGTATCAATGAAGTACTTTTTGAGTTAGTAATCATCATTTCGACTTTATTTGGATTGTTGAATCAATACGAAAAAATTATAAGTAAAACTTCAAGAAAATGTGAAATTTACATTAACCTACAAATTAAGGCATCTCTATCTAAAATAAATTAATCATCAGTGGCAACAATAGAGTGAATAAAATAATAAATTGTAGTGATAATAGCAACAACACATGTCATGCAAATAGTTCAATTTTTATAATGGATTGAGTTCTAGTGAGCAAAAGATGCAACAAATATTTTCTTAAAAAATGTTGCTTACCAAAGATTCTTAATTCATTTGGTTGATATCATTTTGGCTGTGATTCTCCAATTGGCACTATCTCATTATATTACCAAATTAATTAGTTTAAATATACCATTTGTAAAAAGAAACATGATATTTGTAAAAATAAACACATGAATTTGCTAGTGCAGTACTTTTTTACTTGCAAGAAAACTTTGAATTACTCTATTATAGATGAATATTATAAAGCAAAATTTGTGTGGTAAGATGACATATATAGGCATGTTATAGTTTGCGGTCATTGACAAGACATATGATTATGATATGAGTTAATATGTTATTGAGTAGTTATTAAATGTAAAGGTTTTAAGGGAAACCAATAAGAAACAAAGAAAATGAGAAGACATATATTAAATAAAATTTATGAATAATTTGTCATTAATGTATTTATTTGTTGAAATGGATTTAACAAAACTTGTGTTGCCATCTCAACATATATACAAGGAAATTTCACCACATCAACATATTACCTTCTCTTTGCTTTGGCTATATATATATATATATATATATATATATATATATATATATATTAGATTGCATATATCACGTTAATAAGTTTTTGATTCAGTTATTATATTAAAATCATTTCTAAAATTACAAGATTGAAAGTTGGACTTCCAATTATTGCTTAATTAATTATACATCATACTATTATGTGCAAATTCATATAGAATAAGAATAAATAAAATAATAAAGGAAGTTTTAGAAGTAGAATAGGAAAAGGTTTAGTTTTCAAAATCCAATTTATTAAGCACTAATATAAATAGAAGCACTATTATTTTAGTTTAGAGTGAGCCACAATTAAGGTGCTGCGGCAATTAGCGAGGCAACGGCGATTTGTTTGCCGCAATTTCGAAAGCGGTTGAAAGAGTTGTATTATGTGGTTATTAATTGAGTGATTATTAGTAGTTTTGTGTTATGAGATAATTTTGTGGGTGTATTTACGTTAAGGGTTTGTGAGCATGAGTGATAAATTAATAATTGTTTTTATTGATTTATAGTGGATTATTTTATGGAATAGTTTTAAGCCGAATTATGTTAAAATTATTTGAATTTTTCAATATTTAATTTGTAATTTTAGTATAATAAGTAGGACCAGAGTTGTGGTTCTATAATGTTGAAGATTCTAAATATGGCAGGATCAAAATTTGAGATAGAGCTAATTGATAGCAAAAATAATTTTAACTTTTAATAAAGTATTTTGAAGGATATCATTATGCAATGAAAATTATTCAAAGTGTTTTGGACGAGAACAATAAGCAACTGCAGATGATGGTGATTAGAAAGATTTTCAATAAAAAGTAGCAAGTTCAGTTTACTTAGTTTCAGCTCCTAATGTGAAATACCATGCATGAAAGAAATAAAATACCGTGCATGAAAGATATTAAAGAACGATATGAAAGTTATACTTGAAAGAAAAATTATGCCAATTGAAGATGAACAAAAGCGTAGATATTAGAGATCATCTTAATGCATTCAATAAATTAATTATCTAGTTAGTTAGCTTAAATGTGAAGGTTCAAGATAAAAATTTATTGCTTTTGTATTCTCGTTCACAATTTTATGGGAGTTTTGTAACAATATAGATGGTAAAAAAAAACTATATTGATGATGGAGAATATCATTATAGCTATTTTAAAGTATAAAAAATTTAGAAACCCGAATTATATAGCAAAGAAAGTGAAACTTTTGCCATAAATTTCATAGAAGAAATTCACATGAAAATTATTATATAAAAAAAAAAAAAAATCAAATTCAAGGTCATAAATGGAGAATATCAACATTCAAAGGTTCAAATTTTCGTTATTGTCAATCACATTCTGTGACAAAGTTTCATCAATATTAATGAAGTTCAAATTTTCAAAATTTATAATCATATTCTCAAACAAACTTTCATTAGCAATTGCACCCTCAATTAAATTCGGCAATCTATTTGTAAGTTCTATTCATAGAACCCATAATAGATTGTGTGAGTTTAATTTGTCTTTCTTTTATTTTTTATCTTCGAATTTTCTGATTCATATTTTCCTTTATCCATCATAACATTGGCTGCAATGATTGTCCTATAAATCATATATAAAAAATTAAGATTAATTTTTTAAATAATAATAATAATAATATATAAGTTAAGTATATAATATACTATATTAACTTATTGTTCTATAACTTAATATATAATAATATATAAGTTATATAAGTTAAGTATATAATATAATATATTAACTTATTGTTCTATAACTTAATATATTAATTTAAATTTAATATAAACGAATTTTTATATAAACTTTTTTTAATAAGTTGAAAGATAAAATTCACAAATTAGTAAAACGAAATTATATATAAATTAATTCTATCAAACCACTTTGAAACAAATATAATTTTTTAACAATAATTATTATTTCAAAATTTGCAAAATAAACAAATTAACTCTAACAAAAAAAATAGATATATTAATTTGATATAAATATTAAAAACTTGCTTACGTCCTTTGAATCAAATTATTTTAAAATATCTTTCAATATTCTTTTACCTTAACTTGAAAAAATAAATTAACAATTATAATTGTTTATAAAAATAATAATAGATTTATAATAATTATAATATTTAAAAAAGTATCACCTTTTTTTTTTTAATTCTGTTTTTCCTTCTTAAAAGTAAAAAAGAGAACAAACTCATGATAACAATTGATTTTGAGATTACTTGATTTTGGGATCACTTAATTTTGGTTGTTGTTTAATGTTTAAAATCTGTAAAGTAAAAAAAAAAAAATTGAGAAAGAAAGGAGAATGAAGATTGAACATTATTACAAAGAGAGAATGACTTGAAAGAAAGGTAGAAAATTTTTTTAAAATCATGTGAACCAAGACCTTAGATCTAATTAATGGCTTGGATTAAAGAATATAAATGTATTGTGTGCTTAGTGTTTAGATATTGTGGATAATTTTGTTTAGACCCTCATAATATGGTCAAAAGCTCCAAATAAATTGACTCTAAAATGAGGCCCCCATTATTTAGGAGGCCCTAAGCAGCTGCCTATGCAGCCTGTCCTTGAAGCCGGCTCTGGGAAAGGAAGGAATTACGGTGTAGCTGAAGTGATGTCGTATCTAGGATTTTTTTTCTTCCTTTTTTAAGAAGAAGATTTTTTTAATTTAAAATATTTAAACTTTACTATTTCACTCTCTAATAGCCGTAATTTGATGCACGCAAATCAATAAAGCAATGTGTTTTATTAGACTGATTTTTAAATAATTTTAAGTTAATATGTTGAAAGATTAATTTTAAGTTCAATTGAACATTTCAAAATAATTGTTCCAAAATAGATTTTAATCTGTTTGGAAAATGTACCCAAAAAAAAAGGTTGGAAAATACTTTTCGCTTAAATGCTAACCTGAATATTTCTAGCAAAAATTGAGGACTTGTTAGAGATAATATCTGTCTTCATATTTTAATATGATAATTTTATTTTCTCTACTTCTCTCTAGATGAAGAAAAGGGAAAATGAAAGTATAGTGTATTAGGACAATGACAACCCAGTTGCAAAGAAGGATGGCTAGTAAAGGGTTTAATCATTTGTTCTTGGTAGGTTATATCCGACTGACTAGAATTGATGATCGCATAACAACCAAATCTTCTTGGCACAGTACTCAGCATCACATAACCATCAAATCTTCTTGGCACAGTACTCAGCATTAATGTCAAAGGTTTCATACAAGTGAAATCTTGAATCTTTTATTAGGACCAAAAGGGGTTGGCCAACTCCTAATAATTGTCTTGGCCCCATTAGATCCATCATTATAATTCCTTTCGTAATCAGATCTCACTTAATTAATTTCCTATAACTTGGTTGCCGAATTTTTTTCTTTTCCTATCGTATTCTTTTCTTGGACATTTGAGTGAGGGGAAAAAAAAAAAAAAAAAGGTCTATGGATAATCTCAAGCTAACGTTTGTTGATAACGCAATGAATTATTTCCTTTGCTAAAAGTTGCATCTTCTCCCACAAACATCATGATTTTTAGGTGTCTCTTTTCTGAATTTCCTTTTATTTTATGTGATTGTGTCTAATTCATGTCTATGAATTATGTTAATATTAATGGGTTCATAAGATTCAAAAGTATTCAGACTTAATGAAGCAAAGATAATTGGAAGTAAATATGAGAAGAAAAATTATTTCTTTAATCTCACCTGGTTTAATAGTATTTTTTTCTTGGTTAAGTATATCGTTTTTAATAGTTTTAGGATTGTAAGATTATATCTTTAAATCTGCTAATGGGTATTGGTTCAAGCAGTACGATAGTGTTTTTTTTTTTCTTAATTTCTTAAATTTGAATGCACTATATGGTAAATTAATTTTCCTCATTAGATCATATAAGTAAGTGTGCCTAGATGAGATCGAGGAGACATTTCCCTCATCACATCAATTCTTTAAACTTAATTAACCAAAAGAATCAAGAAAAAATATATTTTTTCATTATACACGATTAAGAATGAGTTTTTAGTTTAATGGTATTAGAGTAATCTTCAAATTTATGAAACTGCAAGTTTGAACTCCAATCATGATCAAATTAACCAACAAAAAAAAAACAAAGATTATACATGATCAGCCGACAGCAAACTAGTTGGTAATTTTTATTATTGGTGAATAACAAACTAATTTGCAAGTTTGGTGTATCTACATGAAGAGTTTGAGTCTAGTAGAGCGTCCGAAAGCTAGATGGAGTTGCCCTACAAATTTTATATGCATGGTCCAGAGGCACGTGATTGCCATGCAGACATTGCAAGTAACAGAGCCGGAGGCAGCTTTCCCTGTTGTAGGTACACATACTACATATGCGCATGTGCTCGTGGTTCTGGACCATCCGTTCGGTTTGACACATTAATTTACTACCTTTTATTGTGAGCGGTCCATAATTTTTATGGTAGTAAACTGTCTTCTTCATCTCTCTATGTTATTATGTTCAGCTGCCTGGACCATTGCCCATTATTATATATTCAGACCAAGTAAAAAGCGTGAAAATATGATGTTGGAGTTAGACTTAGATTGTTATGTTCCAACCTCTGTCCTTTTTATTGACAAAGAGAAGAGAAATGATTGACGTCTTCTTTGTAATCACGCTGCATTTCTTTCATTTTCCTGGTTATCCATCCTAATATTATAGACCATAAATATGCATTCACTATTTTGTTCAAGAAGATAATTGAATAAGAGAGAATGAATATGACATTTTTCCTTATTCATCAGATTTCCTACGCTAGAGCTAAATTACTATCTTATCTTATTGTGAATAATTTGATGTAGATGTGAATGTTCTGTTGGCGTACTTTGATCAAATTGATAATATGAATGCAAAGATTAATTTGTGAAAATAACTCACAGAAAAATAAAAAAATAACAATAATCAAGTCTAAATAACTAATATATGCAATATTAATTTTTTTTTTTTGGTAACAAGAACTATTATTCTTTTCCTTCTTTAGATTAATTCAGAGAAGAAATACACTGGACAAAGTCCAGAAATTCCTTACTTCTTTAAAAAAAAAAAGAAAAAAGAAAAAAGAAATGATTATTCAGAAAAAGAAAAAAAAAAAAAAACCCTTTATGTACCTCAAAGGTTCATTAGGCTAAAATACACTTAAATGTATAATCTAAACTCAACATACACATTTACAGTGAACAATATAGTATCGTTTACATTATTATATTATAATATCATAATTAATAATTAATCATTAGATTAAATAAAAGTTATTATTCACCATTGAATTAGATAAAATTAAATATCATTGGATTAAATAGAAGTTATTATTCACCATTGGATTAAATTACGTTATTTGATGGCATTATAGAATCTGTAACTGTAGATTTCACACAGATTTACAACTAATATAACAGCTAAGGTGGCTCAAATAAAAGAAAACAAGCAACAAGGCACAAAAGTTGAACTGCATAACTTGAAGACGAAATAAAGCCTAGAAATCTTTTACTGCATTAAAAAAAGTTTAACTTAGCAATTTTAGAACAGCTGGCTTTAACAAAATAGTTATTGAGTCAGATATTTAGAAAGGTCTTCAACCCAGAAAGGAACTTAGGGTAAAGCCCTAGCATTTTGAAGATTGTATAAAACTAAAAGAAAGTAATCTTCTCCTTCGAGTCTAAATTGGCTTTATTACGCAGATGAAAAGAGCAAGACATGCAGGCGCAACCTGTGAATGAGAGAAGACGATCCAAAGGTCAGAAGCAATAGGAAAAGAAATCATAATGCTAACAAAAGGCGAGAATTGTGATACGTATACTCATCACTTTTCTATGCTCTTTTTTGATCATGGTATGCTGACCACAATTTGCAACTTGCCTTATTCAATCATTAGACTATCCTTCTCCACTTGTCAGGGAAGATTCAATATATATCCTTCTCCACTTGTCAGGGAAGATTCAATATATACTTTCTCTTTTAACAAGAAATTTTATAGATTGGAGGAGAATTATAAATATTTAAAAATCTTATATACTTTTGTATTACAAGGTAAATATTTCATATAATAATTTTTTTGTTCAAGTAAATGTTAAGACACAAAAATAATGAGATTTATTATTTCACATTGTCTCTTTTGTATTAGAAGACATCAGCTCAACTAATTTTCACCTTGATTAATGTTTGAGAATGATATTTTGCAAGTCTGGATCATCTAATGTTACTGGGATGGCATAATCAAGTCTATCTTTTCAAACTATTTTTGTGGGCGAAAGATAATGATATTTTGTGTACTCAAAACTTATAATATTATGTGAAGGTTTCTTTCTTGGGACTATTCAATTAATGAATGTCATTTCTTATTCTCAATGGAGGTCCGAGCTAAAAATTATCGTTCATTATTAAATTTTGATGATTAATTTATTGTTTTCTTTACGGTGAGAATTAAAAGGAATAAAAACAGAACTAAATTGGCAGCTCCCTTTAATTAACACGCAATTAACACAAAGAAAAATGGAAATGAACGTGGAATCCGAGTTACATGCCTGAAAGTGACAAAAGATCCTTTCATGGGTTGGGGTTGGGGATGAGCATAATGAGAGAGAGGTAGTGCAGCCCCAAAGAATGTTGAACCAACGTCTCTTTTTCCTCGAAAGCTAAGCAAAAAGATGCTTCTTATCTATTCCTATTTCATTTTGTGAGTAGATATCTACAACTCCCACATGGTCACTTTAAGTGCAATTTGTTTCTTTACGCTTGGAATCTCAATGGATACTGGAAGAATCTTCTCTTCCTTCAAAGCTCTACTCTTCTTTCTTGCCTATGCATACTATATCAGAGTAACTGGTTTTCAGTTGGCACTTTTTTTTTTTTTTTTTTTTTTTAAGGGAAGTTATGGTCATGGAATTGTCACCATATTGAGTGGAGAGCATTATAGATTCTCTCTGTTAGGATTTTTCTGTTGAGAATATTATTTACTTTCCTTTTAATGGTCGTGTGAGTTTGAAATTTCCATCATGTTGAATTTTATCTCTACTCTCTCTACTTGAAAGAAGATAAATTGACAAGTGAATTCAAGCCAAGTGTACTTTAACTATTAGCTCAATAATTATTATCCATCGATAAAAATCAATTTTTTTTATGTTGTTATTCTTATAAATTATAGGCGAGGTTCAGAGTACAATTAATCCAACTACCCAACTGAAAAATTTAATTGAGTTTGGTTTCAACTGAGGAGCTATCTCTAAAGTTTCCCAGGACATTTCCAATATCACTAAATTAAATTATTCATAGTTTATAATTTATATTTTTAATGATATTTTTAACGAAAATATACCTATCTCAATAATTTGTAATAATAGAAATTAAATTTTGGATAAATATATTAATATAAATCTTTCAAATACCATATACATTGTATTTAACAATTTATACAAATATATTTTATCCTTTCACTTTTACACTGGTTTTTCATTTAAAAAATGAATTTAACTGAATTTATTAAAATAATAAATTTAAACCAAATCAAATTGGTGTAGAAAACTAAATTTAGGCCAGAACACTAAATTCAATCTGACCAATTGATTGAATAAAAATTTTGATCATTTTTATCTGATTTATTGGGGAGGTGGCTTCTAGAAACTGAAATATTAGTATAGAAAATTATTTCATAGACGAAGAAAAGTAACTAATTGACTATTTAGTTGAGTATCTTTTTTTTTTTTTTTTTGTTTATATCCACCAGTATGATATATTGAGATAAATTTATTCTTTTGACTACTAATTCAAATAATTAAATTCAAGTACATACTTAATTCTTTTAGCCATCTAAATTATTACTTAAGATTAGAAATAGAAACGAGCCAGATTTTGTAAAATTTATATCCAACTCGATTAGCAAATTTTATATTCAAACCACTTCGAATCAAAATGGAGTAAGTCAGTTGGGTGTATTACCCGATTAATTTTATCTTTTTCATTTAAAAATATTATTTTCTATTTTTAATTTCAATTCTACTTATAATTCATATTAAGGTGAGACGGGCTGATATTTTCATTATCCAAATCTAATCTCACTTGTTTAATAAACATATCAGGTATTATCCAGTAATAACTATTTAAGAGTTTTTTTGTAAATATAAAATCACTCTCATTATTTTTTATCCACATATTTTTATTTTCTTATTTGGATGCAGGCACGTAAAGTACTTCCAAACATCTAATCCAATAATTAAGTAAAAAATATATACAGAGAGAGAGAAGGCAAATAGATGTTTATTAGTGTTAGAATGGAAATTAGTTTTCTTCAAGACTTCAATTATCATTGAATGTGTGAAAAGCCATCGTCCAGCAATGTCACACAGAGATACATAATTTTTCAGTCACAGAGGCAGACCTCAAATATTCAAGGAAACAAACAAATAATGTAATCTTGTCCAATCATCAGATTAAGTTCTTTGAATTGTTGAAAATTATCACATTTAGCAAGTTGACAAGGCACACAAGATTTTTTCCTTCTGACAAATCCCACTCAACAGAGTTGATATCATTTCAAGGAACAACAAACAACAACAACATCAATAATAATATGGCTTAATGATTCAAAAATCTCAAACTTTTCTGTGAATTTTTAATTATATCCAAAACTTCTAATTTTATCATTATACCCTAACTTGAAGAATTGATTTCAATTATTTCCAAGTCAAAATTAAAATTTAGTAAAGTATAAATTTAGATTCAATTGACCCTTATAATTTTGCAATTGGTTCAATCAAACCCAAAATTAAGTTTAGATCTTAATTAATATAATACTTTTATTTTTTTATTCAAATTAATCTCATTTTTGCTTGATTAGATTCTTTGTGTCCTTTATATAATAAATTTTAATTTTATATTTACAATGAAAAAGGAAAACTTTAAAATTTAAATTTATAATTCATAAAATCTTTCAATCACTTTTTTAAAAAAATTCTCTTAATCCCCTTAAAAATTAATTTTTATATTTTAAATAATAAATTATTTAAAATAAAAATTCATAAAAAATATTTAAAAACTAAAATGCATTAACTTAATTAAAATGATACTTTATTTTTTATTCAATTTAATCTCATTTTTCAAAGTTAAATTTATATGTACTTTTAATTCAAACTTCTAATTTAATGCAAATGTTGAATCAAAAATAAAAGTATCATATTAATTAAGATCTAAACTTAATTTTGAGTTCGATTGAATTAATTGAAAAGTATAAGGATCAATTGAGTTTAACTATGCATTTTATTAAATTTTGATTTTGACTTAGGGTACAATTGAAATCAATTCATTAAATTAGGGTATAATTAATAAAATTAAAAGTTTTGAACACAATTGAAAATTTATATAAAGATTTGAGTTTTTTGACTCACTAAACTTAACAATAAAAAAGTTGAGCTTATAGGTGAGAAGTTGAGAATAATTTATACATCGGAAGACAAATTATAAAAATCTCTGAATATATGATTCTAAAAAAATTCCACATAATAAGTTATCAAAATTAAGGTGACCTATGGATTATAGTCTGAGGCAAATATTTTCGTTAATCAATGAATAGACGCCCTATTGTAACTCCTCTTTCTAGTAATAATTTTAGGAATACACTCACGATCTGTCGTTTGAGCCATTGATTTTTTTTTTTTTTTGGGTGGGGGGTGGGGGCGGGGGGGAGAGGTGCGCACAGTTCTTATGTCCTGTTATTCGACGACAGCCTGAGCAAGAGCTAACCATTACCCATTTTCTGTCAAGGACTGCTCTAGATATTCACAAATATGAACATGATTTCATTGCCCACCAATTAAGAACTCTGATCAGAAAGCAGAAATCGCAATAATGACAATTATATAGTAATCCATGCCAGAGACCTGAAAGATATATGAGAACATGATACTTAACACGGAGAAAATTTTACTCTTTCCGATAACATTATGCTCATTTTTAATAGTTTAGGTTTACCGCGTAGGTAGTAAACTATTTAATTAGAAAAAATTTATATAATACACTTTGAATATAGTTTTATAAAAATTATTTTGAATATAGTTTTATAAAAATTATGAATTATCATCAATACAACAAGAAAATTACATAAATGATATTTTTTTATTAAATGATTTATTATCTATCTAATAGACTCAATCATATTAAAATTTATCTATGATAGCACTCATTTACGTCCAAAAATAGCTCAATGTATTTATGTTGAGACCAAATCTTAGAATACTTGTCATGGGACAAATCACAAATATATAACATCAATCCCAAGCTATGACAAATTGGACTCTTCTAAGTCTCTTAATTACCTTCAAGCCAATCTGTTGTTGGTTGCATAAAGCTGTTTAATATTATTGAAAATGGAATTTTGTTCATTCCTAAAATAATTGATGTTATTATCATCAATACATACATCTTCATCAGGTTTCTCCAACCTACATTTAATTAGCAACTATAAAACTGAAATCAATAACTGAAGTTTTTAAGATAATGCATTTAACAATCAGATGAGACAAATTGATTATGCTCCATTATATTTAATGCTCAGTTATCCTGCAATAAGTCCTACACTAAGAGAAGAAAAAAAACAATTGAAAATCCTTAATTTAGTCCAGAACCGCATGATTCTAACTAGCTAGCCTTGATCAATTTCTATACTTCAATTCTAATCAAGTTTTTTATTGTTATCGATCCCAATATCGTTACAAAAGTCAGAGGACTGAGGAATACCCATCTGAGGAGAAGAAGAAACAATATTATGCATCAATAGTTCGTGCTTGTTGCTTACACCATAGTAGCTTATTGGGTGGTGAACCCTAGCATTATTGTTCCACATCATTAGATTCCCTGCCGTCTGATCAATGGCTGGATCATAATAGCACAGGCTGTTGCTACTAGACTCGCAGCCGAAATGGGTCAAATTTTCGCCATTACCCATCATCGTCAGCATAGGGCTATTAACGTTAAAAGGAACAATCTGCTGAAGATTCTGATCATCAAACTGATTAACAGAAGAAAATAATGGCTGCTGCTTATGAAGTTGGAATTCCATACTTTTTTTACGCAAGGCATTAGCAAATGTAGCAGCCATAGATGAACTTAACTTGGTAATATTAATATTGTTGCTGGAGCTACCTTGGTGAGTAATTCCTGACTTATTGGAACTACCCAGCAAATAATTGCCACCTTTTGCTGTCAAAATCCTATTATTTGCAACTTCAAGCTTAGAGTTTAAAGCAGCAGCAAGCGCCTCAAGTTCATGATAGTGAAATTCGTTTAGACGATTATCCCATCTTGGATACTTTGTTTCCATGCAGGCCTTTTGCACCTTAGCTATCTCATCATCTATTTTCTTCTGGCGAGCCTCAAAAAAATGAGATAAATCTTGGGTTTTCTTGCGTTCGTTACTGGCAGATCGATATCTGTTTATGATGCGCCTGAAATCCTTGTGATCGCTGGGCCAGGATTCGACATCAGTGGGGCGATTATTGGATTCAGGACCTAAGATGATCACACAGACATCTACATCGCATAGAATGTGGAATTCTTGTACTTTCTTTGTCAAACCCTTCTTTCTTTTGTAATAGGTTACCATCCGAGACCTCTCATTGGCTATGAGTTGCATTTTTAGCTTTCCACGACCCATTTCTTGATCTAGCCAATTGAATTATATTTCGAACGGTCAAGTACATCATGATGAGAGATCGTAAAAGCTAAACAACTAATGAAGTCAAAGTAAGCTAATAATAATAAGAAGAAAGCAGCTTTTCCAATGGTCAATTGAACTATGCTTAGATCATAACATGACCCCTTTTTTTTTAAATAAAAATAGATAACGAATTAGACAGACAGATATCACATGCAAACAAACAAATAGTTAAAACTTAAAAGAAAATAAACTACGAGAAAGCTCCGTGAGAAGAACGCAGTAGGCTATTGAGTGGTAAACTTATCAACTTCTCCTCATACTAAACTACACATAAAAATAACATAAGAAATGAATGAAAATCCGCCTACAAAGAAGATTAGATAGATCCGCACGGCTAATATTCAGACATATGCGTGTCTTTTTTTATCATCGGCGGATTCACTATTTTCCCAATAACAGACACAAAAAAGCTGAGCTAGAAAAGCTCATAATGAAGAAGAGGAATCGGAATATGGGTGGTGATACTACAGATGATCAATAAGGCCATTTATAGCCAAGTACGACGACCGAAACCTTTTCATAGCTTACATCGTCGCCGTCTCCCAAATCGCTAAATCAAAACCATAATATGATTCTAATAAACAAACCAAATAGACAAGCAAACGACACAATAATATATGAGTAGCAAAGTTGACGCACCTTCACTGCTGCTTACAAAGAAAGGGCGACCCTCTGGCTTGCTAGGGTTTGGCTGTTGTGTTGGTGGTGTCAACACCATAAAAAGAAATAAGTTTACACTAATGTTAAAGAAGATCACCAAAGCCCAATAATTTAGGCAGATTTGCATTAATAGTTACCAAAGATGGCAACCCTTGGGAAATTTTAACTTTTTTTTCATGGAAATTTCTGAATTAGATTTTTGTGCAGATTAAAAAAAGATTCACTATTTAAAAAATTAAAACTACGAATACTCGATCATTTTAATTTAAAATCTAAAAAGACTCCAAAATATTTGTAATACCTTCATTCGAGAACTGATTTTCCTGCCTTCTCAAAAAAAAAAAAAAAGAACTGATTTTCTTGTAATATGTCTCAAATAGATTCAGAAAAAGATAAAGATCTTAAGGTCACCCGTTAGTCACATGACAGCGACATACTGCAGTCTCAGCTAAAGCCATTTGGATCACACAGCGAGCCGTGGCACCATGAAGGCGTGATTTGTGGGATTTTTCAAGTGTAAAAGCGAATCATCAAATATCTAAATCATGGAATTTTTTTTTTCGATAAATTTTAAATATGTGTTAGATAATTATTTTATTATTTTAAAATTATCACAATTTTAAAAAATTTAATAGAATTCAAAATTTTAATTTAAAATAATATAACAATTTTAATATAATATAAATTTCATATTAATTTTTTTTCTAAGCAAAAAAAACTTAAGAATATTATTTTATAATAAATTAATACATAAAATTATAGTATAATATATTTTTTATTATGATTATAATAAAAATTAAAATCATAGTACGCGTTTGCACAGATTGTCGAGTAATTAATTGTTAAATCAATAAATGGCAGGTACGAATGGAGGCAGCAGATTGAATCAACCAATCGTTGGTAGACTAGATGGAACTTCCACATTCAAGAAGAGCGGCTCTCTTTGTAACATTGAGCTTCTCTTCACGGGCAAAAAATCGGTTTGATGTGGCCTCATATAAATTGGGCTTTAACACCATATATTGAATTAATTTTTATGACAGTTTCATGACGGCATAACAATATAGGTTAAGAAGATGTTTCATTTCAATCTACAACTGATATATTGTGTCTGTCTCAGCAGAAAATGCTCCACTGAAAATTAAAGATGTGTGTTCTATATCCTGCTGCATACACAACCTACAGAGCCCACACTTGTTTACAGTTGGTCAATTAACCGCCTTGGCTCATTATAAAACAACTGAGCGATTATAAATGGTTAATTCTCAAGTACTGCCCTATATTTGCACCGTAGGCTGCCACTTGTTTCGAGTTATGCCTTTACATTGCCTCTGATTGCAAAATGTTTTAGAACAGTCCTTCAATGGCATTGTAGACATGAGTATGGATACTCTATGCAGGTAGTAGTTGTCAGGAAGCACTCAGGTTCCAGGAAAATTGCTGCCCGTGCTCAAAAGGATTGTGAAGGCAAAAATAAATGACAGAGATAATTACAAGGCAGGATTGCAGCAGATATTCAAATAAGAGTTTTATAAACAAGGTTTTAATTTTCTTCACTTTGCAGGTTAGCATCCAAAATTAATAAAATAAGAATAAGTCTCAAATTTGAGTGTATGACTCGGCAATACAAGGAGTTTCCAGTACAGATCAGGATAATTCAGAAGATGCTTTCAAACGGTCAAATATAAGCATGTCTCAGCTAAACGAATCATCTTGCTCAAGCCACAACATAGCACCAATAATTTGTTAGAGAGGAAGAGAATATGTCAATATCCAAAACAATGTGAATGCAAGCCAAATGTGGCTTGATTTTTAAGAACCCAAGTGATTAATAATCCATGGAATATCCATAACAATAGTGAATACAAGCCAACTGTGGCTTGATTTTTAAGAACCTAAGAGATTAATAATCCAGGAATATTAACATAAAATTGATTTTTAAGTTTGAACCTCGCACTCTACAAGCCAAATTGCAATGCTGAATCTAAACCATATAGGACTCGTTCATTCACACATGCATTTAAAACAAAAACAATATGTTTTGAGATGCTAAAGAATACAGAGTGGAGAGAAAAATCTGTCAACAAAATGAATAAAGCACCATGTTATGTAGAAAGCAACAGCAATTGGGAATGAGATCACACTGCAAAAACCAATCCAAGCATAAGCAGCATCCCCAATAGCATTGGACACAATCAACATGACAGTCTATCTATTCAGTTAGCAGAATAACAAATTGATATCCTTGGAATGTATTTTTCAAAAAGCAAGTGAAATGGATATGCACAAAACAGATAATTCCTTGACATATGATATTTCAAAATTATATAAAAGTGCAGTATTATTGACTGTTGTTTCGTACACAAGTAGAAGCAGTGAAGACCAATACACAACAGAGTAATTGGGGTCACATGGTTCCTTGGATCCAGCAGGAAGAGCAATAAAGCATAATGAAAAGCAAAGCCACATTACTTCACTCAAAAAGTAAAAGGAATTGAGTTGTAGAGGGGTACAGTGCTATACTTGAACACAAAATCTTCAATAATATGTGAAATCTCAAACGCATAGCGAAGTGCTTGTCAATGCTGAATGCCAACAGAAGATACATAGATTAACAGCTAGACAAACTTTCAAATGGAATGGCTATGAGCCCTATATTAAACCATGCCTTGTTTGACAGAGGAAAATCAACAAGAGTAACCACGCTAACTCTAAAAACCCAAACCAAGTGATTTAGGAGATTCTTGCCCTGTCCATCACAACAAAACAAATTGAGCTGCAGGCATCAAGGGATCCGTGAACAATCAATCGTACAATTGTTACTTTTCCCTTCCATTTTGCTCGCAGCATCATTTATTGTGAATCAAAAGGCTTAAACCTGAGGAAAGTTTGAAAGGCCAAACTCTCCAATAAAAAAAACTAAACTACATTTAGACAAAAATAAGTAATATTCAACAATAGATGCCCAGTTACCAACACCAACTATGCTGATCCTTGACTTCTTTTATAATCAAATTGATAGCATAAGCATATCTAATAAAACCATATGAAAATAAAGCATATATTCATTAATTGAAGAAAGTAAAACAGACAGAAGAATGAATTCTGTACCATCCAGTCATGAACTTTTTCAATTGTTGATTTTGGTGGCTCATTTGATATCTCACATCGGGAAAATAACAAAAGGAAAAAAGTTCTTTTTGTTATAAATAGAGTCATATCCCACATCGGAAATAGACTAAAAGGGTGGGAAGTTGTTTTGTTATAAATAGAGCCTTAATTCCTTTAGTTTAATCATCCCAAAAATTGTCTACTCATCTCTTAGGCAATTTTCAATATTTCTCCATCTTTTGTAATATTTCACTTTGTAGTCCTTTCTTAGTGAAATATAATTTTGGTAGTGTCCGAGGACGTAGGCATAATTGGCCGAATCTCGTTAAATTCTGGTATTCTTATTTTGTCTTTATTTTCAATAGCTATTTTGTAGGGTATAGTTATAGTGATATATTGTGCTGTTAAATTACTATTAGGGTGATTCTACCTAAGGAGATTAGGTTTTAAGTGAGACCACTTGTGACCCCTCCAATCTTTCCTAGGAATCAACTTTAGTGTGGTTTTACCGTACAATCTTTCACTCTCTATTCACCTATAAATTGATTAGGTGAATTTGGTAGGTGGAATATTACCCTTATTCCACAACAAAAAGAGCAAAATTACATAGGGATATACTTGAGTGACATCATCGAGTTGGCTAGTAGTTTGAGAAGGTTAAATCACCTCCACGATTGAGATGGTTGAATCATCATGAAAATCATCGTGGCAATGCATCCATCAGGCAATTGTTGGTATTGTTGCTTCATTTGACAATTATTGACAGTAGCATTTGTGGTGGTGGCAATTTATCAATGTCAAGAAGGAGCAAATATTGTTGAGTCAGGAAGAGGAAGCGACGAGCTAGGCAGGTATGGAGAGGAAAGCTGGATGATAAGCATAACAAGGGCAAAGCGGGTGCAGCCAAAGGCGTAATTGATGATAGTGTAAAAGAGACAACAATAGCAATAAGGTTGGTATTATATGTCATAGAAAAGAATTAGAAATGGAGATTGTATTGGATTTAACTTTTAGAGAATCATTTGAAAAGTGCTTTGAAATTGAAATTGATATTAGAAAGGTATTGTAATGGTGTTTTGAAATTGAATTGAATATGATGGTCATAAAGAAGCATTAAATTGAATTTTTCAGTTGTCTATGAGATGCACTATTGTGTTTGTAATTTTTATTGATATATGGACTAAAAGAAGCAAAAGTTGAAGAAGAAGAACAATTAATCTAGGATAGAAATAGCAAAGGTTGAAGAAGCATGATAATTGTATATTTTATTTTTTTGGATAAAAAAGTTGATTTGTTTTTTACAGAAAGATCATAATAAAAGTTAATGAAGATACATACAGGGATACTATAATTTATTTTAAAATTAAAAGCAGTAAATAGTGTATTACGGTAAACCATAAGAATGAAATCACATTTAACTTTAATAATCTTTGTATATTTTTAGGTTGTTTAGTTGTAGGATAGTTATAATATAAGTTTACTTTCAATCTTTAAATTTGAATCTATATTTTTTTTTTTTTTTTTAGATCAAGAGAAAAATTATCATTCATGAATATCAAATATAAAATTATCAATAAAAAATTATAATTTATAATTTATAATAAAATCATAGTAGTATGAAGCACATTGAATTTATTAAGATTTGTAGAACAAACACAACAAAAAATAAAACTTTTTTATATAAAATCTCACTAAGAATTTATGTGATTCAATTAAATTGAAAAGAGGGATGCGTAAATCTTACGAATTCGAACAAGGGAGACGAGATTGATGGAAGATAGAGAGACGGTTTACACCGATAACATCTAACCTCTGAGTTTGGAGTGTAAACTGTTGGATTTATATGCTACCAAATTTATGAATGTCCTATGCAAGTATCCATAAAAACAGGCTTTCTCCAAAATGAAAGTGTGCTAGTACCAGGGTTTTCTCTCTCTCCCTAAAATATTTTTTCAAAATGTGGATGTTTTATGTGTTTAGAAAATCATAAAACGTGTATATATATCTTAACCGTTAAAATATTTTTATGTCAACTCTGTATCTTTATCTTATTTCATTTTAACATTTAAAATGAAAAAAATATCAAAATAATTTAAATAATATCTTTAATTATCTTAATCATAAATAAAGAGAGTAGTAAAAATTCAATTTCATTTTGGGCTTATTTTATGTGTGCAACCTTATAAGTTCACATAATATTGCCAGTGACGCAAAATCTATTTTGGCTTACAAGTCATAAATAGCCTCTAACATGACATTCTCACTACCCAAATTATGTGAAAGTCAATGATCCAACCTAACCTATTTTACAAATAGTATTATAATTTTTTTGTCATATTATATCTCAATTGAACATAAGGCATGGATCATGTCATCCTTATATAGTTCAATTATTTCTCGACATCTAAGTAGACTGATGTAAAATGACATTGATAACCTTAATCAATTTTTTTTCGCATGGTCATGCAATCTCTTCAGTCTAACTTATTGAGGGGCCAGAGATATATTTCTCACAAATACGTGAGAGACAAAATTTATCCAATATCAATTTGTATGATCATCTAATTAAAGATAATATTAGACTATATCAAAACATGAAATTAATCATATTGGAATCTATGGTGATTTTCAAGTCAGAGGATTAAGTTAATACTATTGCATGATAATCACTTAGGATTGTTTATCCATGTAGTGTTCTCATAGTCGATCGGTCTAATACAATATTTTTTAAACATGTATCTATGTGTTTGATTTAATATCACATATCTATGATTAGTTAAACATACTCATCAATCAAACACATACTAGTCTTCAGTCATTATTATCTCAACAATAATGTTCAACTAGAGACAATTTAGAATATAATTCTTTTCGCCCAAAGGTTTTACTATCAAGTCACATACTTTGTAACATTAGTTAAAATTAACTATTCAAGACATTTATAATTTAGCTATAACAAAATATAAAAGAGATATTTAATAAAATTGCAACTATGACATTATTAAGAAAATATTCATTACAAGAATTGGCGTAAGGCACATAACTAACAGAGTTTGGTTTAAAAATTAGTAATCTCTAATTATAGTTGTTAGGATAAATATCTTATGGATTTCATTACCTTCTGTTACATATTCTTGAGCTGCCTTATTATATCAAAAGTAAATACTTCTATTTATATATGTCATCATTTAGACACTGTAAAAACATAACCAAATACAAAAATTCTTTTTTTCAAAATTGTACATGGTATCAAAGTTACAATAGGTGTACTCCCACTTAACTAGCTATGATAACTATATCTCCATAACCTCTATCACTTTCCTTGTCTTTTTCTACCTTTACTAATCAAACATTCTCTAAAATTTATTTAGCTTAGAAGATGCAATTCTTAGCTTGTATGAACTACCAAAATTTAACCTTTGATATTTATTTCTCCTCTATTATACCACCATACACCATCATAAATCTACTAGAAATCATATCAAATCCAAACTATTACTTTGCTTCAATGTGACCAAAATGATCCTTTTTTGGATTCTTTCATCTCTTTTCAACAAAGTCTTTTCTTATATCATTGTGTCATCTTATTTTGATGTTTTCCATGTCTTAGCAACTACCTTTGATTATATATCTTAGAAAACCAACTCGAACTCCACAACAAATTAAAACAGTTCAAGAGATATGATCTCTCTATCACTTAGTATCTCTAAAATGCCAAATCTCTATATGATAAACTGGATATTATACGTCAAACCATGACAACCTTAAGTTTAACATAATTATTTATCATAACATTGTGAGAAAATATTATAGTTTCATCACTATCCTAAACCTCTACCTCAAACTTGTTCTATTGCATGAATTATATGGGTAATTAATTGCCTATGAAATCCTACAAAAAAGCTCATTTGATAATCTTATTCCTAACATTGTCATGAAACAAACATTTCTTATAAAGGTACTTAGACATACTAAAATTCATAATCTATAAGTGTCTATCATAACCTTCTTAATTAGTGAGAAAATTCTTTTAATAGGTATCCCACTAACTCATAATAAAAGGCAAGAGATATTATGTTGACCCTAAGGTTGATAAAGCAATATCTTAACCCTAAGGTTGATAAAGCAATATCTTAATCCTTTTAAATATAATTTGAATGATACAAAAACCCATAAGAAGTTCTAACTTCATTTTTTAGCATTTTTGTTAAGTTATAAGTGAGCATCAAGATTAAGAAAAGAGTTAAGAAAGAGTTGAGTGAGAAAATACATAAAGATTATATTTTAAACCATTGTATAAAAATGTTCTAGAAGATATATAAGACTTATAATATATTGTTGGAAATATGAAGAATTGTAGTTTCTATAGAATCAAATAATGCTTAAATCTAAGGTGTATAAAGAAAGTTATGAGTATTTTAGTGAAAGGTATTCATGTTAAATTTGAAGTTATATTTCATACATATGGGTTAACTTTGAAATGATTTCCATAGCAATTTATAAAGAATTAGATGATGATGATTCATATATGAAAAGAAATTAGTCTACTTTTTAGAAAAAATAAATATACCACAATTTTGAATTGTTCTATAGAGTTATGTTTGTTTCAATAAGAGGTGTTCATGTAGAATTAATAGAAACAATCATGGCATTTTAGTCATGCCCCTGGAATAGTTGAAATCCATTTCTATAGGATGTCACCACACCTATGCAATAGTGCAAAAATCTTACTAGAATTTTATACATCTTTTATGAGTTCACCATGTTTGTATTATACAAACTATGCTCGTGGGACTCATGTAATGATTACTTTTACATGTAATGACTATTTTTTACTTTAATGTATTTTCAAATATTCAAATGGACCTTGTATTATATAAGAACTTCATTTTGGACTTTTATAAGACTATCTAACTTGAGATAATTGTAACAAACATTTGTAATGGCTTTCAAAAGTAAATTTATATATGTAAGTAATGGGAGTTTAAGTGCATACATCTTGTATAAGTGAGAGCTATACTTGCTTTGAGAACTAATTATACATTTGCTTGGGTGCTTTCTAAGGATAATTTCTTATAAGGGTATTTACGTTGGTGATTATCCTATAAAATCACCATAAATGTTTAATCTCCTAAACCTTATCAAATAGGGGATTGCAAGGGTTTGATCTTTCTTAAGCCCTTATGAAAAATAAAATATAGAAGGTACGCCCTTAAACTTAGTAGAAAAGGTATTTATAATGAAATACCTAATAGATACTTAAGAAGATGATTTAGGAAAGATTATTCTCAAACATCTATAAATCTTATTTTTCTCTTCTTCTTATATTCTTCTAATTATTATTAAGGGAAAGTGAAAGATGAGTACATTAAACCACTGTGATTGAAGTCAAAATTTTAAGAAGTTTCCATGTTTAAAAGAATCTAATTCACCCTTCTTCTTATATTAACATCCTTATAATTGAGACTAGCATATTAGATAAAGCCTAATGAAGCTATTACAACAAGAGTGAGAAAACTTTTTGGACAAATTTTCTCAATGATTAGATCTATCATATATTTAATAAGCTATATTAAAAAACAAAAGGAAGTGGTGTTCTCATCCCCTAAAATAATAAGACTACTTATACCTACCAACTTATCACATTACTCTTCTCACAGTTTTTTTAATCAATCTAGCAATGGCTACCATTATAAAAAAAGACTCATGCCTAATCTACGACCATTGCAACCATATGGTTGATGGTTATTAGTAACGATACAAACTATAACAATAGTAACATTACAAGTGCACCTTATGTTCCTTATTACTTCATCACTAGTGTTCTCCTATCTACCATACTTAATGCCTCTACCATGAGCAACATCTTATCTAACTTATTTGGCACCATATTACTTTACCATCAAGTAATCTTACTCTTGAATGGCTTGTAAAGTTGTTATTGCCTCTAAATCATGGCATTCTAATATAAGGGCATCCCACTATATCATTTTAGACCTTTTTAATCATAGTATAACACAAGAATATAAAAGAGCTACTTAATTAAATGAGATGAATGGATAAGGTTTGCAAATACCTCATTCTAGCATTATTTTTATCATACATCTGCCAAATTTGTTTAATCTAACATTCTTCACATTCTCTTTCTGTGAATAAATTTATAATTGATTATTCATATTTTTATGAGTACTAGCTTACTGATTTTCTTGTGAAAGATTAGATTACCAAAACTATTCTATATTGATTGAGTGACTATGTTCTCTACCTCATGCCATTCATGATAATGATGCCTAAGTATGCCTACAATAGTGAAATTTACATTGTTGATAGGCATGCCCATTCGATCACCTACAATGTCACATAGTCTATCAAGTACTCCTTGAAAATAATTTATCTTTGTCTTTAATTTCCTCTAAAATAAAATGTTCCCTATGTTATCTTAGGAAAATTATTTTTAACCCCTCTTACATTTAGTGAATACAAAAGTCTAGGTTATTTGATATCGCCCTTATATGTTTGGGGGTTTGCTTTAGTTTGATTTAGGCTACAAGTATTGTGTCTTATTTATAGATAATTTTACCTATTTTATATGGGTTAATTTTCTCAAGAATAAGTGTTGTTTTTACCATTTTTAAGCAATTTAATTACTATATTGAATATTAATTATATACCATCATTAAAGCTTTCATTCCTTTTAGGAAGGATCAAATATCAAAAAGTAAAAAAATATATATATATTCAAGAGAAGTTGGCATTATTCACAAAATCATTTGCCTTGATATGCATCAGTAAAATGGTTATTAGAAAAAAAACATACATCATTTGATTCACATAGGGCTAACCTTAATTGATCATGATGAAATTCCTTTAAAATACTAAAGTTATGCCTTTGACACCTTCATCTCTTATAATTTTCTTCCTATTCATGTTGTACTAAAATAATCTCTTTATTTAATCCATCTCTTGTAATTTTCTTCCCACTTATGTTGTACTTAAATAATCTCTTTATTTAAAGTTATTCAATAAAAATCTTGATTTCAAAACTCAAAAAATATTCGGTTATACTATGTATCCTTTATTACATCCTTATAACCATATAAGTTTTTTTTATCATGCAAATGAAATGTGTTTACATAGACTCGTCATCCAATCATCATAAACATAGGTGTCTTCACATTAGCACTTGGTGAATTTATATAGCTAGACATATCTAATTTAATAAAAAGCTATAAAATTATATAATTTCATATTCCAACTTTGTATCAACTGTATTAAATCTTTCGCTCATTACCTCTAACAACTTGGCATCTTCAACCACCTCATCATCAAGTATATTTCCCTCTTCCTAGACTCCTACTTTCTTTTTACCCTATCATCAACTAACCTTACCTTTATCAAACTCATCTCTAAGAGTTATTTATTCTTACCTCATCACTTTCTAGCTTCCTCATCTTTTTTTTTTCTAATCTTCTAAGTCAGTTGTCTCCTATTTACTTGTTTAACACGTCACTCTCTCCTACTTAATTTCCACTCATATCTCATAATCTAGTTACAACATATATCAATTAACAACTTATCTTTAATCATATTATTGATTTGACATTGTAACCAAGACAATCTATACATTCTTAACATCAAAACAAATCACCTATTTGTTCTTATTCCTTGACATTGTGTTTAAACTTTATAATATAAAGAAGTAAACTTTATCTCTCATAAATGACAACTTCTTGATTTCCTTCAACATTATCCTTGTTTATAAAGTTAAGCTAAATATAATTTTTAAAGGTGCAATTCCATGACAAATGAAATTAATGCACTGTTTTCCGCTCACATATGGACTTTGGTGTCTTGACCTTACATTACGAAAGTTATTAGAAATAAATGGATCTATTAGACTAGACATAATTTAATGGTATAATTGACTTCTATAAGGTATGCCTAATTGCCAAAGGATACAAGTAATACTAAAATATAAACTACCATATCACATTCAACCCCATTATAAAGGCATAACTATTAAAATAATGCTTTCTCTAGAATCTATTTTTGGATGGTCTCTCTAACAATTAGATATATCTAATGCATCTTTGCAAGAAAAATTAGAGGAAGAGATATTCATGGAACAATTATTGGGTTATATTGATCCTATACATCTTAAACTTATGTCTTGGTTCAATAGTTCACTTTATAACTTGAAATAAGCCCTATGAGCATAGTTTACTTCTTTGAGTCAATTTTTAATTAAGTTAGGCTTTCAAGCATTGAAAGCAAATACATTTTTTTTTATGTTAAATTTGGGGACTAATAAAATTTGTGTACTTATGTATGTTAATGACTTGATTGTTATAAGTTTTGATTTATCCATGATATGCCAATTTATTTCACTTATATAACACAAGTTTTTCATTCGCACCTTGGTTATCTTCATTACTTACAAGGGATTAAAGTTTAATATCCACCAAAGAGATTCTCATCTCTTAATAGAAGTATATTACATATCTACTAATGAAATCAAGTATGGATCAATCCAAAACTTGAAAAACACCTAAGGTGGTTTCTCAGTCAGTTTCCAAGTATATGTGACATTGGATAATGACAAGCTTTCTAGATAAGTTGCAAATGGATTACAATATTTAATGCTCATTAGGCCAGGCATCTCCTTTATTATTAGTCATCGCTATCAATTTATGCAACACCTAATGAATATTCATTGCCTAGCGGTCAAACAACTATTAAGATATTTGAAGCATTCTTGTCATCTTGTATAAATATCATATAACTATAGTATTTCTCAAATAATGATTAGGGTGGATGTTCATATGACAAATGCTCAACTAATGGCTATGACATCTATATAGGTGTTATTTGATCTCTTAGATAGCAAGAAAACAAGCAACCATTGCACAATCCTTAAATAAAAGTAAGTATAAAGCTCTTGCCAAAACTACTACAAACCTTATTTGGTTTTAGTCTATTCTTATCAAACTTGGATATCTTTTTAAGGCATCAATCGAGCTTTAGTATAACAATATAGAAGCCATTTATCTGACATCTAATCTAAGGTTTCATATTCACACTAAACATATAAAGATCAACTATCAGTTTATATGAGAGCAATTATCCAATAATACAATTCAAGTTTATTTCATCAACACAAAAGACAAAATTGTAGATATCATAACTAAGTTGTTGCATATCTATCACTTTGATGCTCTTCGAGGAAAGCTCAAATTGTTTCAGTAACTGTTATTAGTTTGCCAACGGTACTAAGATAATTCTTAATTTTCCTCTTCATTATATTCTACTATAAATTGTTTATCATGTATATCTTATTATAGCAAGAATAATGACTCCTATGTACATATATTTCATGATTTTTCTACCATAAAAACATAAGTTCAATATATCAATATAAAAACCTTTCCTTCAAAACTTTATAGTATAACTCAATTATGTTAATAAAGTAGATATAACAATAATATGCACATTTGCTCAATGACTATAACAAATCACAACTCAAATTTGTTTCTTCAAATGAATCTCATCACAATATTGCAAATATAAAATTAGTTATTAATGCCATAAGGAAATTATAATAACTTTCATATATAAAAAGTTATAGTTTCATGAAATAAGAACTAGAAATTTTCTTCAGAGTTAGACAAAGAAATAAATAAATAAACCTTATGTTGTGTAAATGAACAATATTAAAACACTAATATACCATCAATTAGTTTTCAATTAACTTAAATTAATCTAATTGAATTCAAATTAATAAAAGCTTGAACAAATTAATAACCAAAATTCACAATTGACCTTAAAACCCTTAACTAATCTAAGTTAATAATTTTTTTGTCTATTAACAAAATAAAATATATTTAATTAATATACATTATTCTACTTTAATTTAAATGTTGAAGATTTTTAACAAATTACCATCCTGACTTCATCTAAGCTATTATAAGCTATCTTAAATTAAAAACTTTTATAACAATAACAACCTCAATAAACTAATTAACCTAAATTCCACTTGCTAAATAATCAAACTAATTAAATTTTCTAATCAAATCGTAACTTTAATTAACTTAAATTGATTCAATTATTACCAAGTCCATATTTCTTTTCTAAAAAAATAAATTAATCCTAGTAAATTTAATTTATTTAATTAAACCACTTATAAAACTTACAATTCAAATTCCAACTTGCTCACTCTATTAATATTTTTAACTAAAATTTTCTAGTGTAAACCTTAAGCTTAATTAACTTAAATTAATTCAATTACACTAAGAAAGTAATTTAAAAATTTAACTATTTTAACAAATCATTGGAATTAACTAAACAAAATAAAAAATTTTAAACAAAAAAGTACAAATTCATCTAGAAGATCTATTGTGGTCGAGGAGATGATTGAAATGGCAAGTTGAGCAGCCAGTAGCAACATCTGTAGCAATGCAAGGATTGCTCTTAGTTTGATGGTGGGCAAATGAGTGATAGTGTTGGTGTGGTGGCACGAGTGGCAATGTTGGTGAAATAATGATTGCGAAAAAAGAGAGGAAGATATAAAACAGAAGAAAGTGAGAAGAAAAAAAAAATATAATTACATTTTAAGTTAAAATGTTATATGTCAGTAAATTTATAAATGTTCATTATTAATAAATACTCTCAATATCTGTTTTTTAGAATTATGTACTTAAATTAATAAAACAATTAATTAAAAATAATATCAATTGATATTGATTAATATATCTTTAATTGTCTTAACTAACACTTTACACTAACACTAAGAAAACATTTAATTAGAAGAACGCGAAAAATGATAATAAAAGAAATTTTGAAAAATAGACAATTAATTATACATTGGTAAAGTAAATTGATAATTATATTAAAATAATTTTTTTTTAAAACAACAGATATTATGAAACGGATTAAATAATGTTAAAAGAATTCGGCACTAACTTCATGAATTAATGACACAGACTTGCACTAAAATTTAATGACAAAAATAAATTTCATCAATGACTTTGTTCATATTCTAGTGATGTTTCATCATTAATATTAGTGCCATATTTGTCTACAAAAATATTTATTGATAATGATTTTCCATTGAAATTTTTTTAAATTCATTTATTTTACTTTCCATTGACAATTTGTGGAGGAAATTAATCAATATTTTGAAAGAATTTGAACAAAGTGTTAATTCAAATAATGTTGAAATAATATTGACTCACATAGCAAAATGGATCCTAATGGTAGGTATGGTAGCAGCAAGCTGCACAATTGCATGTAGAAGAGAGTAATTTAATTAAAAAGAAATTTGTTGGTTCCACGTGCTATATTAGCGTGTGAATTAAATTACTAGATCAAGATGAAAGATGAGTCGTTAAGAATCCAATAATAATAATAATAATAATAATAATTTGTGTTGATTGGACATAAGAAAAAAAAGTTAAAGCCACACAATCACCTATTTACCAAATATTACACTTCTTTCTCTCTTTCCCTTAATTTTATTATTTTTGATCTTTTTCAAAGTAAGGCATTATCGATAAAAATAAAAGTTTTGACTAAATTTTCAAGATATAAAATTTTGTATTTTTTGAGTAATTAAAATTTGTTATCTATAAGTTTGTACTTTTTGTCACTATTCAATTATAATTTATGTTTCGTGAAAAAAAGATATTTCGTGGTTAATTTTATTATGACTAGGGAATTTGTTATCTTTTTAGAGATAATACCACTAAATAAAAAATCGTTAATAATATTATTATAAATATAGAAGAAAAATTTTAAAATCTTAAAATTTTTTAAAAATAAATATGTAATATGTTAAAATAAAAGTTAATCTCTTATTTATTATAATAATTGAATAAATTTAATTATAATAGATTATTTGATCTCTAATTCATGAAATTTAAATTTTTCCTTTTACTTAAAGTTGAATACCCCTCAGGAAAAACAGGAAACATTTACTATTTTTAGTAATACCCTTTGTATTTTGATGTAGCATGTTGGTATTATTATTGTGATAATTAGATTTTATTTTTTAAAATTATTATATTCTTAACTTTTAAACATATTATTATTTATTTATAAACCTAGTTGAGTTACACTAACAATCCAATTTAGTATATATTGACAAAATTTTTAAGCATTAATTTTAAAAAATTAATTTTATTTACAAAAATTTATATTAAAATCTATAAAAATTATAACAATAAAATTTTTAACTTTTTCCTCCGAGACCAATTGTAGATAATAATAGTAATAGTAATAATAATAATACCATACACATTCTTTATTGATTTTTGTGAGGATTTTCCATGCAAGCTCCATCATGTAGCGTTGCTTTTTTTTTTTTTTTTAATTATTTTTTTGGAGCAAAGCACATTATCGATATGCGTCAGCTTGATTCATTTGGCATCACTCTTAACTCTAATAGGAAATGTCATATCCATTTCAATCAAATTTGAATTAATTCCTTTTACTTATTCTTTTGAAATAAGATTTTCTAATTTTGTTTGAAACCACTTCCCTTTTTTTAAAAAAAAAAAATTGCAAATATATCTGGTCTTCATGCCTCTTGGTCTTGGCTATTGACTATAAGCAGATATTTCAAAACTACGGGTAAATCAACCAATTGGGAAGAAGCACTTTTCCACTAATTGCTTTTGGAAAATATGGTATTAACTGTTAACAATTATTTATTATTTAGAGAAATTATTAGGTGATTTTAATGTATAAGAAATAATTTATTTTTATTCATAAACACAAAAAAAAATAACCTAAAATTATAAAATAATAAACTTTTACATGATTATAAATAAAAATAAGTTATTTTTTTTCCATGAGTTCATTCGATGATTTTATAAATTCAGATGTTCATAAGAAGTAAGATAAACATAGACCACAAAAGAAAGAAAACCACGGGCGGGCTGTTTGGTACACGGCTTGCTGAATGGCAGATGGCATTTTCGTAAAAAATCTGATAAGCAAGAGCAATTTGTTAGATGCATCGTCTACCCGGAAGGTTGTCAGGCCTCACTTTTCCCCGAAGCAACTTACACACTTATTTTTATTTTGAACAAAAATATATTAATTATCGAAATGTTGACGTGGCTATTTGCAAGCTTCAACCCACTGCTGCCGCGTCTTTACTCTTGAGGAAGTATCAGCTGCGCTTGGGCCCATGGTGCTCAAATGCATCCTCTTTCCCGTCAGTTTCAATTTTTCCCCGCGCATCACGTATGGCATGATATGACGACTTTTTTTCTTTTTCCCAATTTCACATGAACTGTAATTTCCCACGTTTGCGTATTGCCGGTGCTTTGTTGAAGCAACAAATAAACACCGTGCACATGTAATTTATATTTCGAGGGTCCGATTTATAAAACTAATCGATAATTCGCGTCTTACGTTAATTATAATTTAATATATTATTTAAAATATATTTAAAAATATTTATGTAAAATATATAATTAAGTGAATAATATTTATTTTAAAATAAATAATATATAAAAATTATTTGTATCTTTATATTTTTTAATCATCTATTTTATAATATCTTTTAACAATTTTTTATTTATATTTATAATTATTTTTAATTAAAATAATTATGTATAAAAATTTTAATCAATTATCTATTAAATAGATAGTTTAACAAATGTTAACAAATAAATAATAATCATTCATTATCAGAATGAAATATATACATTGATTAGCTAATTAGTTGAATTATTAAAATCATTATACAACTAATAATTAAAAATTTATTACTATTTTATAGTATACTATTCATTTCATAAAACTAATTATCTAATTAGATCTTTTAAGTAAATAAAATAATATAATAGAAATTACAATTAAATTAGTTTAATAAATTTTAATAACATATAATTTTTTATAAAAATAAAAAATCCTTAGTTTTTTTTCTTTTGTTGACTATTTTTCGTCTATATGATTTTTTTACTTTTTGTTATTATGTGGGAACTTAGATATTTATTTTTATTAAAATCCTAAATAAAATTCAAATTTAATTGTATTGTATAAAAGTTAATAATAATTCATAAAAATTTTATAACTTTCTAAATTGTTTCATAAATTTAATAATATTTCATAAAAATTTAATTAAATTCAAAAACTTTTCCTAAAATATAATATGGCATAAAATTTCATTAAATTTTAAAAAATAAATTAAAATTAAGTACAATATCAAACGGAAAATTAAAAAATATGTCATAATATTTCAGTAAATTTCTTAAATTTTCCATAAAACCAAGAAAGTGAATATTTTTTATAAATGTAATTAAAATACCCTAAAAAAATACAAGTTAATTGTGAATGCTATAAAATACTCCAAAATATAATTACCTTAAACTGCCTTGAAATTTACAATATAATAAATATGATAAAAATATGTAAAAATTTAATTATCCTAAATTGCCTAATAAAATAAGAAATATTTTTCATAAATTATAAATAACATGCTAAAAAAATTCAAAGTTAATTATGAATGCCATCAAATATTAAAAATTAATTACCTTAAATTGCTTTAAAATTTAAAATATAATAAATATCCAAAAATTTTACTTATCCTAAAAAATAAAAGTTAATAAAAAATGTCATTAAATATTCAAAAATTTAATTGACTAAAATGTTCTAAAAACTTAAATTATAATAAAATTTTCAAAATTTTAATTGGCCTAAATTGGGCAATAAAAAATGGAAAATTTTCATAAATTACAAATAATATTCTCTAAAAATAAAAAATTAATTATGAATGCTACAAATTATTTAAAAATTAAATTGTCATAAATTGCCTTAATGAAAGTCATAAAATACCCAAAATTTTAGTTGTCGTAAATTGCCTTAAATTTTATTGCTATATTATATTATTCTATTGTTCATTATTACATGTCTGCACTTAATGTTAATTTGTTATTTCCTTTTTTTTAAAAGAAAAATACTAAAATAATAGGTCATTTATAGAAAATTTGTAGAAATTTTCTATAAATTACTAAAAATAATTTATAGGTATAACTATATATACTCATTTGGTGTCTTTTTCATTGGATTATGAGATGACACCGAATTGTCCAAAGTATATAATTTAAAATTTTCATTGTATAATATAAATTATTGTCGATAATATAGTTCATGCTGTGGCTTGAAATTTCAGTTTCTATCTCCCACATGTTCAGTATATTTTAAATGTATAGTTAAAATTTTTTCAAAAAATAAAATTTTAAAAATAGCTAATTACTTGTTAAAAAATAGCCATTGATTTTGAAGAATCTCAATCCCCTTCACTAATAGACAATACATCATTCACCCAACCTACAGTGGAAATAAAGAACATTGATAGCGCAAAATTGGGAAATCAGGAATATGAAATGTTCGTCCAATGGCTTGTATAGCCACCTTGGTTTTCTCTTTCGTTTTCTCTGCCTAGAGAAGCTGACTTCATTTTTTTTTTTTTTTGAACTACTTATTATCGAATATATATATATATATATATTTGAACCTAAAATTTTACCTATTGTCCATATTGTTTATTCATTAAAAATAGATTAATAAATATGGAAAAAATAAAAAAAAAGAGTAAAAAACTTAAATATGAAAATTTACCTTTATTAAGATTTGAAATGCTATATTAACATTAGGCGTGACACACATTGAATTTGATGGAACTATTAGTAAAAGTTAAGCTCAAAAAGCCAAAAGAGAAAGTGGACAATCTTAAAGATCTTGGTAGGAAGACAAAAACAACTCACAGTGCTGTTTTTTTTGGGGATTTTGAGCCTTAGCTTTCATCTTTTAGTTATCTTATCTCCCCGGATTTTTGAGGTAGAAAGAAAGATTTGAGAATGATATTTCAACAGAAGTAATCAAAATAAATATTTGCTAAAGTGATGAGAGAATACGTTTTTTTTTATTATTATTATTTTGAATTTGAATTTATTGAAAGAGAGCCTATGAAAATAATTTTGCATTAGTTCATTATATTTGACATAAATAACTTATTTATATCAGTTTAGAAAAAAATGCATTTGACATAAGTTAGAAATTCTCTATTACATAACACTAAAAAAAAAAGGAAGGGGGAATCAAGTTAAAGGATAATATGATCATTAGCTTTAATAAAAATCAGGGAAAATTGTGGCCCATATCTGTCATCTTCAGTGTATCAGCATGAGATATTTGTGATCTACTCAACTATATTATGTTTGCAATCGTATTTTTGCTCATTTTTACTTAATTATTGTTGAAAAAGATGGATAAATATATTAGCCTTTAGTAAGTAATCTTTTTCTATCTAAACTTATGCTAAATCAATAATTAAGTGAATAATTAAGTAGAGATTTAAGCTTATTATTGAGATTGAATTTGGAGTATACTGTAATGAAAAGTCTAAATAATACTAGAAGTTTAATGAGAAAAAGAATTTTAATTTATCAAAAAAATGAGATATTAAGATTAAAGAATAAAAAATGATATATCAAGCACTAAATTTTGTTGTTGTTAATCTCAGTTTATGGTTGTAGTTCTCAAAGCAATAAAATGGGTTGATCAAATTGGCTATAAGTCACATTGTTCAAGAAAAAAAAAAGGCTATAAGTCGTGAAACAATTATAGGTCAAACAATAAGGGTCATATTGTAAAAATCTCAGGCAGGCAAATTATTGTACAGAAAGAGGTGGAATGAATAACATTATGGATACAAAAATTGAGAGTGGATTGGAGATCATTTATTTTTTAATTGACTCTTTAAAAAAAAAATTTGTTTAAATGGAGAGCCTATTGAAAATGCTCTTATTAGTCACTAAAGGTCTAATTAATCATCAATCATTATCTATAATTAATTATGATATTAAATTTAGTTTTTTTAACTAATTAAAAATATTAAAAAAATTGAATAATATAGCAGGTTCATCAAATTTAATAATATGTAAAGTTTTTCACATATTATCAATTTAAATAGTTTAACAATATAGAAAATTTTTATATACATCCTCTCCTCAATTAATCAAAAGAAAATATAAAAATTTGATAAAATTTAATAATATACAAAGTTGTTATATAAAATTGTTTAAAAATTTTAATAATATATGAAGCCTTTTACATTCATACTCTTTTAGGACTTTAAATAAAATTTATGATATTAATTTAATTATAATTATAATTTTTATTCTTTTATTTACTTAAAAAATCTAAATATATAATATTTGTATATATTAATTTTAATCATTCAACTAATTAATTAATTAATTAATTATTAATAAAAATATTAAATTTATTTAAAATTTATAATTATAATCACACCGAGCAATGTGTGGATTCGCAATTAATATATATTATTAATTCTGATTTTAGAATTTATTTTAGATAATTATATATTAATTATTAAATAATTATATACTATATAGCCACGTATTATTATTTTATATAATAAAAAATTACATCACATCAATTAGAAAAATCTCAAAAAATCTTTAAATAAGAAATTGGGATAATCTAATAAATATTTATATAGGAATATGTTTGTCGAATATTATCTAATTGAATATGCTTTTATTGGTTTAATACAGTAATTGACCTTTTTATATTTTGGTCTAATAAATATTATATTAATTTAATGTGTTTGAATTTTATTATGAGTTTGCTTCTGCTGCCACAAAACTCAAAACGTTAGACACTCATTAATATTTATAATTATCAAAGAAAAACCAAGTATAATAGACTGAGTTTGCACACAGGAAAGTATTAGACTTCGAATTTAAGCATCCAATTATTTACTCTTTTTCTACCTTTAAGGTTTGTAGTAATTATTATTATATTTAAATATTTAAAAGTCTTAGAAAAAAGTTTTTTACTGTAATTTAAATTTTAATTTGTGATTGATAGTTCATTTTTATGTGTAGTTTATTTTCTCAATATTTTAATATTCATAATATTTTACTCTGTCTTATATTTTTGTTTTTATCAATTTAGCTACATAATCTTGAAAAATTTTTTTACTTCAATTTTTGTAAGTTAGTATAGTTATTACTATATTTTGATGTTTAAAGTGTCAAAAAGTACGCGCATATATATATATATATATATATATATATATATATATATATATATATATATATATATATGTTATATTTATACATTTCATATTTATAAAAAATATTAATAATTTTTAACATTTAAATTTTAAAGTATATCTTTTT
>CATIWR010063964.1:0-23361 GCA_949677035.1 Omphalea diandra | reverse complement strand
TAGAGAAGAGATTGAAAGAGTGCAACATTGTCAAACAACACATGCCATTTGGAAGACACTTGAGAATTATCATAAAGGCACAACACTAGTTAAGTCAAGTCGGTTGGAGATGTACATAACCGAATGAGAGCTATTCATGTTGAAGGACAATGAAAACATCACCAAAATGATGAATAGGCTCCTATCTATCGTCACCAATATGAAGAAATTTGGAAGGACTCTCACAAACTATGAGGTAAACATAAAAATCCTCAAAACTCTTCCATTAGATAAATTTAATGCTAAAGTGTGCAGCATCAAAGAGTCCAATTCGAAGACTGGGAAGGTGCCAATAGACTTGTTGATAGGCAAGCTCTTAACTCATGAGTTGGCCTTACAAAAAGATGAGCAAATAAAAAAGCTAAGAGGCCAAGGAGATAAACCAAAAAAAGAAAGAAAAACCCTGGCTCTTAAATCTTCAACTAAAGAGAAGGAGGTAGAAATTACCTCGAGTGATGAAGAAAGTGACAAGGAAGAAGAGGAGCTAGCAATGCTCTTAAGAAGAACAAAGGAGTTGATCAAAGGAAGAAAAGAAAGAAAAAGTTTCAAGAAGACAACTCTTAGTCCAAGAGAAAAATCCAATGATGTCACTTGCTATGAATGTGACAAATAAGGCCACATCAAGTATGAGTGTCCCAAATTGAAAAAGAAGAAGAGATGGGATAAAGAGAAAAAGAAGAGCTTTTTATCCACTTAGGATGACAAGTCAAGTGAAGAAGAGGAAGAAGGAGAAGTTGCCAATATTTGTTTCATGGCACAAGAAGATTCTACAAATGAGGTAAATACTTCTTCCCATTCTCAGTCTGATTTTGAATTTGATGAGATAGATGAAGAGCTTCTAAAGGCTCTAACTATGAGATGTGACAAATACAAGTCACAAATGAAATCTTATAAAAGAAAATGTCAAAAATTAGAGGATGATTATAAATCCCTCAATGACATTATAAGAAAATTGAGAGCATCTAATGATGAGCTTAAAAAATCTATGGATAGTCTTTCTACATCATCTTTTTTAATGGCTTCACTAAGAAAAAAGAATGACACTCTAAAGGGAGAAGTCATTGAGCTTAGAAGCTCAATCCAAATTCCATAAAGGAAAAGAAGCCTTAGACACATTGATTGTGTCACAAAGACAACTACTAATTAGACATGGTCTAGGCTTCAATGGAGCCTCCTCATTATCTCAAATCACATTTGTTAGAGCTTCAGAACCTCAAATTAGCACTAAGCCTCCTAAGCCTAAGGGCAAAGGGAAGGCTCCCCCAAACTCAAGAGTCAAGACTTAAAGAGCTAATCTTGCCTATATGTACGACAAACAACATGATCACTCTTATAAGAAATTCTCTACTCCTACTCATCATACATGTACATACATGCATTCACATAGTCAAGGTATGCGAAGACCTCCTACTCATACTAAACATGTGCATAGGAGAAAGACTCCTAAGTCTAAACTCCAATGCCATTATTGCATGAGATTTGGACACATCAATATTCATTGCTATATTAGGAAGGCTCACCTCAAACTAGAGGACCCTTCAATTCCTAACCCCCAGGACCCAAGTATATTTGGGTACCTAAGAAAAGGTTGTTTATTTTATTGTGTAGGGGAGTGTGGCAACCACCAAATCAAGCAATTGACATGTGGATAGTGGATGCTCCAAGCATATGACTGGAAATAGAAAACTATTCATGACATTGAAGGAAAAAGAAAGTGGAGATGTTACATTTGGTAACAATGCCAAGGGTAAGGTAATTGGCATTGGAACCATTAGTAAGAATGGTTGCTTTTTAATTGATAATGTCCTTTTGGTTAATGGCTTATAACATAATTTGTTAAGTGTAAGTCAATTGTGTGACAAAGGTAACAAAGTCACCTTTGATCCTGGGGAATGCCGACTCACCACTTTAGTGGATGATGAGGTTATTTTCAAGGGTGAAAGGAAAGGAAATACCTACTTAATTGACTTTAGACAATTTGGCTAACCAATCTTTTAAGTGTCTTATGTCTTTAAGCAATGAAGCTTGGTTGTGGCATAAAAGGCTTGGACATGCAAGTATGGATCTTCTTCAAAGCCTATCTAAAGGAAAGTTAGTGGAAGGTCTTCCTAAGCTAAATTTTTCCAAAGGCAAGACATGTGGTCCTTACCAAATGGGGAAGCAACACCATGCCTCTCACAAAGCCAAAAATGTTATAAGTTCAACTAGGCCCCTTCAACTTATTCATATGGACTTGATAGGACCCATTAGAAGTGCTAGCTTAGGTGGAAAAAATTATGCATTAGTCCTAGTAGATAACTATTTTAGGTTTACTTAGGTATCTTTTATAGCTCATAAGAATGATTCCTTTAATGCTTTCAAAAGTTTTGCAAAAAGGGTTCAAAATGAAAAAAAGTTACTTCATATCTTCTATTAGAAGTGACCATGAAAATGAATTTCAAAATGAGTCATTTGAAAATTATTGTTTGGAGAATGGAGTTTTTCATAATTTTTCAACTCCTAGAATACCATAACAAAATGGTGTTGTAGAGAGGAAGAATAGAACATTGGTGGAAATGGCTAGGATAATGATCAATGAGTATTCTTTACCAAATTACTTTGGGCTGAAGCCATTAACACTGCATGTTATATTTCAAATAGAGTTTTTAAAAGATTCATTCTCAACAAAATATTTTATGAGCTATGGAATGGTAGAAAACCTAAGATATCATACCTTAGAGTATTTGGATCTAAGTGCTATATTTTGAACACTAAGGATAATCTTGAGAAATTTGATTCTAAAACCAATGAAGGTATCTTCTTGGGATATTCCACCTCAAGTAAGGCATGTAGAGTCTTTAACAAAACTTCAATGGTAGTTGAAAAGTTTATGAATTTTGTTTTTGATGAATCTAGTAAACTTGATCTTAGGAAAGGTGTTTTTGTTGATGATCTTGTAGGTGACTTTGAAAAGTTGGAATTGGAAAATTCTACAAGAAAAGAAGATAAAGAAGAAGGTGATTCATCAAAAGTAGATTAACACTAACATCATTAACAAGAAGTAGAGCCAGACCAAGATCTACCCAAGGATTGGAGATTTTCCAAGTATCACCCTAAGGACTTGATCATTGGTGATACATCTAAAGGTGTAAGTACTAAGCCTCAACTTAATTTTTTAGATAATAATCTTGCATTTGTTTCTCAACTTGAGCCAAAATCAATTGATGAGGCTCTTGATGATGAGAGTTGGGTACTTGTTATGCAAGAAGAACTCAACCAATTTGAGAGAAATAAGGTATGAGAACTTGTCCCTAGGCCTAAAGAACATCCAATTATAGGTTGTAAGTGGGTGTTTAGGAACAAGTTAGATGAGCAAGGTTTCATCACTAGAAACAAAGCTAGATTGTTTGCTAAGGGATACAACCAAGAGGAAGGCATAAATTATGATGAAACCTTTGCCCCCGTAGCAAGATTAGAGGCCATTAGGATTCATTTAGCCTTTGCATGTCACATGAATTTTAAACTTTTTCAAATGGATGTGAAAAGTGCATTTTTGAATGGAATCGTTGAGGAGGAAGTCTATGTTGAACAACCTCCCGGTTTAGAGTCACATTGTTTTCCAAACCATGTTTTTAAATTGAACAAATGCTTGTATGGTTTGAACCAAGCTCCAAGAACTTGGTATGAAAGACTTTGTTCATTTCTCTTGAACAATGATTTTGAAAAAGGAAAGGTAGATACCACACTATTTGTTAAAAAACACAAGTATGACACATTAATTGTTCAAATTTATGTTGATGATATCATTTTTGGTGCTACTAATGAATCTCTTTGTGAGGATTTTGCTAAGTGTATGACTAGAAAATTTGAAATGAGCATGATAGGAGGGCTCAAGTTCTTTCTTGGTCTACAAATCAAGCAATCCAAGAAAGGGATCTTCATTAACCAAGCCAAATAAACAAGGGAGATACTTAAGAAATTTGGTATGGATGGTTACAAGATAGCTAAAACCCCAATGAGTGGTGCCATCAAGCTAGATAAGAATGAATTGGGTAAGACAATAGATGAAAAGAGATATCGAGGTATGATTGGATCTCTGCTTTATCTTACTGCTTCTAGGCCATATATCATTTTTAGTGTTTGTATATGTGCTAGGTTCCAATCCTCTCCTAAAGAGTCTCATTTGAATGCTGTTAAAAGGATTTTTAAATATTTACATGGCACAATTCACTTAGGATTATGGTATCTTAGGGATTGTCCCTTTAGTCTTGTAGGTTATTCGGATGCGGATTATATGGGTAGCTTATTAGATAGAAAAAACACTTTTGAGACTTGCTAATTTATTAGAGAATGTCTAGTTTCTTGGTTTAGTAAAAAGCAAGTGTCGGTTGCCTTATCCACCGCAGAAGTCGAGTATATTGCTACGGGTTGTTATTGCACCAAAGTCTTTTAAATGAAACAATGATTGAAAGGTTTTAGCAAAGTGATTGATCACATTCCTATTAAATGTGATAACACAAGTGCTATTAATCTCTCTAAGAATCCCATTTAACACTCTAGGAACAAACACATAGATATTAAACATCATTTTCTTAGAGATCATATGCAAAAGGGTGATGTTGTGTTAGAATTTATTGACACAAATCATCAACTTGCAGATATTTTCACTAAACCCCTAAATGAAGAAAGAAAGAACTTCATTAAGAGAGAATTGGGAATGCTTGATGGAAGCTCCCTAAAGTGAAAATTTTTTATCTTATGTGTGAAATTGCTGTGTATTGATATTTATTCATTTGTGTTATTTGTGTTTGATATAGTAAAGTGGATCACAATTTTTTTTTTTTCAAAATTCAACTATTTTCCTTGCTGATTCATAATTTGAGGTCGCTATCCTTCCTTCACGATCGCGAATTACAAGTCAAAATCACCCGATTACCAAACATCAATTTACGGTCACAAAATTTTTGCTCCACCGTGAATTTTGGTTGATTTTCAAATTTTTGACTATTAAGGCATGTATTTCAGAGGAAAATTTATCCGTTACTCAAAATTTCTGGAATTCATGGTCGCGACTCATGATTTTGCAAATGCGAATTTAGGTAATCGACTGGTAATTACGTGATTTGATGGCCAACCGTTTCTAACTTTTCATTAAACCATTTCTAGTCATTTCTAGTCGTTTGTATACCTTTTCAATGGCTATATAAGGCCTTTAAATAGTGATTTTCATCACTTCATCATACTCTCAAACTCTCTTGCCTTCAAAGCATCAAAATTTTCCAAATTCTCTTCATCTCTTGCAATGGCCCCAAAGAAGATCTCTAGAGCAGAAAAAGGAAAGGGAGTGGCTCAACCCTCTGCACCCCCTGCACTCCAACTCATGAAGGGAGTTACTAAAGAGGAGAAGGAAAGATATAAAGCTAATTCCTCTAAGGTTATCCTCCTTAACAAGATCCCTTCCACTTTTCTATTAGAAACCTTGGGGATTAACAATGAAATTCAGGCTTTTCTTTCTAATATTGGCTGGAGTGAGTTCATCTTTCAAGATGAACTCGGATACGAAAAGTTATACGAGAATTTATGTGCACCGTCTATCTTAGTTGCAATGCCGAATCTCCCATGAGTCAATACAGGTTAGTATTTCGAGACTTTGGCAATCATTTCTACATAACCTTTGAACAACTTTCTTCTCCTTTCAATTTACAAGTCAGAGAAAACATCCATTTCATAATCTCCATAGTTGATGTTATCTATTTCAAGTTTTCGTAAAAAATATCCATAAAAACCAAACACGAGCCTCGCTCCTCTTTGGCCAAACACATCAAATCCCTACCCCTTTGGATACTCCACTGTATCATCACCTTTTTCATAAATTCAAGAGGTAATGGTAACGAGAAAGTGTCCCAAAAAGACTTGGCATTCCTTTTTTGCCTTGTCAAAAATAAACCTATACAAATTGGCCGATACTTTATGGATTAATTGATCCATATGAGTACAAAACCCAAGAGTCAATTCCTTCTGCCTTCACACATCACTGCCATATACCGTTACATTAGAGCCCTTGATGAGGAAAAAGAAAAATTCATCACCAAGAAGCTTCTTCCTTTCCAAAATTTTCTTGACCTCACTTACCTAGTAAATGCTAAAGCCACACACCCAGATACTTATGACTACACATTGGGTGCATTTAGGGCCAAAAAAATGGAGACTTCACAAGCATCTAAGAGGAAGAGGCTCCACATTGAAGAAGGAGCAGTTCTAGTCCCTTCTCCTTAACTAAAACCCAAGTCCAAGTTGTCTCTTGCCACCATCAATAGGAAATTGGACAAGATGTTGAGAATGATGAAAAGGAGATTCCTATTTCTCTCACATCTTCATAGTGACATGGTAGATCTTTAAGAGAAGTTAGGGGTTCCTCCTTGTCAACTTTCAGATTACACCGAATTTGAAGATTCATAAGATGAAGATGACAATGAAGAAGTTGAAGATAGGGATGAAGCAGAAGGAGCCACACATGAGCAAAAGGAAGAAACTTCTGGAGATGATGATGATTCTCCAATCTTCTAGATTAGGGATCCTTTGTATTTTCTTGTTTTTGTGTTTATGTTTAAAAATATTATAATCTTACAGTCATAAATAAATAAATTTGAGTTTCTTTGCAAATTCTTGTCTTATGTGATTGATGCACTTTATCTTTATACTTTGCATTCTTATTTTGCTCCTTATGTTCACCTATGCTTGTTTTCATTTCCCTTTTACACCATTTTTTTGATCTTGCCAAAGTGGGAGAGATAAAAACTAGAAAAAATCTAAGTCTAAGAGGAAGAGAAAAAAATTTGTAAAAAATAGCATAAGTTGAGGGGGAGCATCAAACCATCATACTTAGAAAATTTTACCTTACATATCATTCATTGAATCAAACTTTACTCCAACGTCATATTTCTACATTATTTTCCCTTTGGATCAATCTAAGTTGTCAAAATAAAAAAGGGGGAGATTGTTGGACTAGGATGGTTAATCCTAAGTCTTGAACCTCTTTTGATTTTGACAAAGGAGATTGATCAATTCTAATATTTCAATTAAGTATTGTTTTGCAGTTTTTAGTTAGTCTCTAAATTGGAAATTGGATGAAGTCCATAATCTCTAAAGAAAGCAAAGTGTCTTCTAATTCACGACTGCAACTTTAAATATTGCAACTACTAACCAGACTAAGGCAGGTTGAAAAATTGGATAGACAAATTCAAGGGCCACTTCTCTGCCACGACCCATCCAAAGAAGGGAGTCCCAAAGTCACTGACGAATTCGCAGTGTGTGTCACGCCTCAGTCCGATCGCGAATTTCAAAGTAACTCAAGAGGAAATCAAGTCCATAACCACAACATGACAAGTGTCCTAGATGATCGTTGAAAGACAAAAATTGCGATGACAACTTATGGGTAGTGACCGCGAATCATGAGGAAGAAGATGGACATTTTGATAGACGAATTCGCGTCCCATATCGCGCCTTATACAAGAAAAATCACGATCGTTACTTTTGTGAGCAGGTGAATGACAACGACTATATTTTCCTGGTGAACCAATGAGAAGATAACATATGGACTAGCTGTTAGACACAAACAGAGATTTCAATAACAATTTTTTGCTTCCGTATGGAAAATTAGAAAATCGCGACCGTGAAAGAGTAGTAGCGATCGCGAATAAAGCCTGACAAGCATTTAATGCAAAATCTATCTGTGAGCATAAACACCATTTGTAAAGATTGTAGTGTGAGCCTGTAAAAATAGTAAAGAGAGATTATTGTGTGAGCCTTAAAAACACAAGTGTAAAGGTTGTTGTGTGAGCTTTGAAAACACAAGTATAAAGGTTGTTGTGTGAGCCTTGAAAACACAAGTGTAAAAGTTAGGTGTGAGCTTAGAACCATTTGAAGTTAGTGGAACACCCAATTGTTGAGAATTAGGGAGTGGACATAGGGTCGATTATACCCGAACCACTATAAATCTTGTGTCTCTCTTCTACTCATTTTCCTTCTTACTTTTTTGTTTTAATTTTTATACACCAATTAAACTCCCTCTTCTTGGTGCATAGGGCCAACACTTTGCTTGTGATCGAATGACTTCTTTTATTGGGAATAGATGGAGAAGAAGGAACGACAAGGCTAAATGGGATGTGAGGCATTTTTCCATCTATTGCTAGCAAAAAAAAAAAAAAAAAATTTAAATATGGGTAAATGAATGGCTTGGATTGATTTCCCTCTAATTTTAATGGTGTGCATTGTTGCATGTTAGGGTTTTTTCTTTGATTATGGGGTGAGAATTATTGTTTCAATGGATGGGCTGGGCTTGTTTTTTTTTTTTTTTTTTTCTTTTAGGATTTGGATTACTTAGTTTGGTGTAATGGGCTTCATAACATCTAGATTGTTTAGTTTATTCCTTTTGTTTGTTTTGGGTTACTTTTTGTCTGTGCATAAGTCGTGCTTTTCCTTACCTTGGTTATGTGTTTTTTTAGCCTGATCTCCTTGCCATTATTGTGTTCCACAGAAGCATAGTCCATTTCAACTTATATTTGGTGACTTATAATTGATATGGCATTATTGTTTAATAAGATAGCTCATGACTGTGATTTTTCTTTTTAAAAAATTCTTCGTGAATCATATATTGCCAGCTAAATCACTTATAAATATAATCAATCTATTATACTTTTTCATGGATATAAAACTTTAAGTTATTTTGAAATATTTATGAATAAGTATTTCCTTATTGTATATAGAATTATATAAAATTCCATGACTTTTCCTCCCGCACAATCTAATGCAAGAGAAATGGTTTGAAAAAAAAAATATGCTTTTACTTCTAGCTCATAGATAACATTTTTTTGCCATAGGAGAAAAATTATGAATATTAGATAGGTCCCTTTAAGATGCATATAAACAATATATTTTATAGATATTTTTGGCTATACCTGCTTATTTAATATATAATGACTTTAAGAAAGGAAACAATTTCTTTTTTTTTTTAAACATCTAATTGTCTATCACTTATTTTTATTGGTTTATATACCAAGTAATTAATATAAATCTATTTAAAATAAAAAATACTTCAAGTAAATATTTTTATTTTAAACAAAGTGGAGTATATGCCTTTTGTTTTATGACCTCACTGGCCATTTCTTTTTTTAGAATTATGTCATCTTATTTATTCCACTTTATAGTTATTATTTAATGTCAATCAATTTTTGAAAATTCATTGCTTATTTTTTAAAACATGTCACTTGATGTATTCATGCTTATTTAGCTTTATACTTTGGCTTTTGGTTAATATGCTCCATAACCAATCGTTATCCTGTTAGAATTCTAGCTATTGGCCTTTGTGCACTAAGAGGAGAGATTGAATTGGTGAAAAATTTAAATTTTGGTGGATAGGCAATCAAAACAAATTTAAAGAGAAATAGTAGAAGAAAAGAGAACATAAAGATTTATATTAGTTCAGGTGTTAACAAACCATACTTCCACTCCTCAATTCTCTAATTGGGTATTTCACTAACACTAAATAGTATTTTGTAAGCTTACACCAAATATTACACTTTCTGTTTTACAAGGTTCACACACAACCTATGCAAGAGTTTTAAAAAGCAAAGATCACTCTAAAAGCCTAATCTCAAAGGTGTTTAAAGACTCACACCAAACCTTAGCAACTCACTTACAAAGAATTATTGAGAGAGAGAGTTGAAAAATAAATTTGCAAGTGGCTATAGTAAATGTTATTCTCTTGCATTTAAGTCAATTTGGTGGAGTATTTATACGTTACAAACACCAAAGAATCATTATAATAAAACTATCTCCAGATTTCAAAAGTTGATAGCAAAATCCAACATTTAATACTTGTCAAACAAAAGTCACAGTTGTTATTAAAGATCACAGTCGCGATCTTCATATTTGCATTGGATTTTGCTCAATTATGGTTGTGAACTTCGATTATGTCTAACGGCTAGTTACATGTGGTACTCTAGCATTGGTCCTTTAGAAAACTAGTTATTGGATCCCTCTAAAGGAGTTTAAAAGTCGCAATCTTGATTTGGAAGGGCTACTTGTGGCTTCCATTGTGAACTAATGGAGATTTTACTTATGGTATATCGCAATTGCTACCAAGGTTTTATTATTATAATTTTTGATCTTCTAATTGGTACTTTGACATGTGGCATTGGTTGATTGAGAGTTTAGAATCATTTCAATGAGGCTTGAAGGTCGCAGTCACGATTAGCACTATAACTTCCACCATGAATTGCACTATAAAAAATGATCATTCATGTTCATTAGATAACGGTTGCGACTCCATGGACTTGGTAGCGATTTAGGGGTCATTTTCCACACTTTGAGTTTTTTGCTTTCATTCAACTTCCAATGAGTTTTTAACTTAAATTCTGTAAAAACAACATTTAGAATTGACATTAAAGCCTTTCAATCTATATTGTGAAAATTCAAAAAGAGTTTTGACTTATGTTTGATCAATCTAGTCCAATAATCTCTCCCTTTTAATTTTGACAATCTAAATTGAATATGCAAAGGATAAAGAATCAATTATGCATATTCTTAAGTGTTTTAAGGTTTTGAAATTTTCTTGAGAGATTAAAGTCGATAGACCAAAGTGATGGGAATTACCTAAGGTGTAGAAAGTCAAGTATTGAAGAAGTATGAAAATAATTCTCCCACTCAACATGTATTCCCCCTTAATTAATCAAGTTAATAAATCCAACTTTAAATATTATCCTTTAGCATGTAGGGTCAATTGTCTCTCCCCCTTTATCAAGAAAAAAAAGAGAGGGAATGAAAGGGAAGTATCACAATGTTAATCATAATTTCAATTAATAAACAATTTCAATCATAACTTCAATAATAAATGATAATTGCAATTAGTAAGGAATGGAAGTAGAATTGACCAAACACAAATAAAGCTTTCATTAATTTAAAAAAGATTACATAGACATATTCAAACATACAATGATGTTTATTCACACAATATAATTAGGCCATGAATTTGAAATAGGAAATAAAGAAATACAAGAAAATGAATTTAAAAATAGAGAAAGGACAAACAAATTTCTAAAAATTTTAAGAAGAATCATTGTCTTAAATAACTTGATTATCATCCCTTTAAATATCTCCTTGGGCTTCAACATCTCCTTTTTCTTATTGATCTTCCTCCTTTTCTTTGATGTCCTCTATATCTTAAAAATTAGGAAGGTGGCAAGAAGTAGCTTTAACCTTCTCTTAGAGGTTTACAAGATCATTATGAAGGTGGTAAAGGAATTTGAATCTCCTTTTGATCATTTTCATGACCTTATCCAATTTTTGGTTGATGGAAGAGAGAGGGATGGAAACAGTTCTTTATTTGAATTTTGCATTTGATTGAGAGGGTGCATGCGATGGTGGAACTTTTTTTTATGTGCCTTTTTCCATCACTAACCTCTTCCTCTTGGAAGCTTGAGAGGTGTTGCACTAGGTTGATCAAACCTAGGTCAAAGGTCTCTTTTGATCTTGACAATGTAGATTGATAAGTTCTAACATCTTGTTTTAGTGTTGTTTTTATAGTTTTAAGATAGGTTTGCATTAGAAGTTGAATGAAAGTCTAAATCTCAAACATTATGTAAGACATACTAATTCACGGTCAAGAACCTTAAAATTGCGACCGCGACCTTATAACAAGAATGGATGACATGAACTAGATGAATTCACAGAGAAAATCACAGTCGCGTCCTTGCTAAGAAAGACATGATCTTTATATAATCTGTTTCGCGGTGACATTCGCGTTCTCAGTTGCAACCATGACTTATACAGTTGTATGGAGGGAACCAAGTCCGCAATCAAAGCTTGTCAGGTGTCCAAGATAACCATTGACATATCAAAATTTGCGAGGGTGAAATAGCTTTTGAGATCGTGATCTGTTTATGATTTTTCTTCTTACTAAATAGAAGGATTTGCGATCGCTGTTATGGCTAAGAAGAACTCTAATTGCGACTGTGACTTTTGGTTGGTTGGATGAATGCAATGGCTATTTTTCTTGGAAGACCAATAACAACATGACATATGGACTGCCTTTAGATACAAACAGGGTTCTCCATTGCAATTTCAGCTTTCTTAGCTCAAATTGGAAATTCGCGATCGTGAAATGCCAGTTACAATTGTAAAACCAGTATGACAGGCATTTAGTGCAAAATTTGCCTAGCTTACCTTAGAGATTTAGACATAGTTTCTTTGTAATGTCTCTTTGGTGGTTATTACTTCTAAATACTCCACTAAACAGACATGAATGCAAGAGAATAATATTGAATATAGCTAAACTCTTGTAATTTTATTTCTCAACCTTTAATTCTTTGTATGTGAATTGATATTGTTTGGTGTAAATATTAAACATCATTGTAATTAGGTTTCAGAGTTAGGCTAGGTTGTAAAACTTTTGTATAGGTTAAGTGTAAGCCTTTGGAAAAACACTTGAGAGGTTTTCTTATATGAGCCTTAAAACACAAGGTGCAAGGTTATGTGTGAGCCATAAAACATAAAGTGTACAAGTTTAGTATGAGCTTGAAAACACTATCTAGTGATAATGGAATACCCAGTTGTGAAGAATTGAGGAGTGGACCTAAGGTTCATTAACACCCAAACCACTATAAAACATTATGTGTTCATTTCTTCTCCTTCTCCTTCAATCTCTAAATTCATTATCTTTGCTCCAAAATTTTTAAATTTCCATCAATTCAACCCCCCCTTCTTAGTACTAAAGGGCCAACAAGTGGTATCTGAGCCAAGTTCTCATTAAAACTCTTAATTGAGTGAGTAAAGACACATCACACAAAAAAGAATCCACACCCATCTCAAGCCATACTTTGATGGATTTGACTATGTGCATTGGAAGTATAAAATGGAGGTAAACTTGGACAATAATGTGGTAGACCTTTGGGATATTGTGGCAAAAGAATGAAAGCCTTCTACTAAGGTGGTTGATGGAAGTAAAGAGTTAATCCTAAGGGAGAATAGGTGGAAACTCATTGAAGATCAAATGGAAGAAACAAAAGGGCAATGACAATCTTTCTCAATTTTTTATCAAGGGAAGAATAGGAAGATTTCAACATTGCTTCACCGCACATGGAATTTAGAAAGCTTTGGAGAATTACCATGAAGGCACAATCTTGGTGAAATCCAACTGATTAGAGATGTATGTGACAAAATGGGAGCTATTCATGATGAAAGACAATGAAAACATTACTAATATGATGAGTAGACTTTTATCCATCGTCACAAACATGAAGAAATTAGGAAGAATACTCACCAATCATGAGTTAAACACTAAACTACTTTAATCCTTATCTCTTTAGAAGTTTGGTGCTAGGGTATGTAGCATATGAGAGTCAAATCTAGAAATAGAAAAAGTGCCAATAAATGTCTTTATAGGCAAGCTTCTCACTCATGAGCTAGCCTTGAAAAAAGATGAGGAGATGAAGAAGATGAGAAGACAAGGGGATAAGAATGACAAAATATAAAAAAAGACTTTAGCTCTCAAATCCTCATTCAAAGGTAAAGAAGTGGAGGCTGCCTTAAGTGATGACGATAGTGAAAAAAAAGAGAAGGAGCTTGCTATGCTTTTTAGAAGAACCAAGAAGCTGATAAGAAGAATAAGGAACTTTAAGAAGACATCTCCCAACCTCAAAGAAAAGAAGAGTGAAGTAACATGCTATAAGTGTGGCAAGCAAGACCATATCAAGTACGATCGCCCCAAGCTGAAAAAGAAGAAAATGACAAAGAAAAGAAGAAAAGCTTCAAAGCTACTTGGGATGACAACTCTAGTGAGGAGGATAAAGATGAAGAAGTGGAAAATCTATGTTTTATGGCATAAGATGACTCTTCTAATGAGGTAAGTTCTTCACCCCATTCTTATGAAAACTATGATTCAATAGATGATGAGCTCTTAGAAGCTCTTACCTTGAGATGTGACAAATACAAGTCACAAATGAAACCTTACAAAAGGAAATGCTTAAAAGTTAAAAATAAGTTTAACTCATTAAATAAGCTTGTAAGTGAATTGAAGACTTTAATGAAGAACTCAAAAAATCTGTGAAAAGTCTTACTAAGTCTTCCTCTTCTCTAAATTCCTTGAGAAAAGAATTAAAGGGAGAGGTAATTGAGCTTAGAAATTCCATTTCTAAGTTTCATAAAAGGAAGGAAGCTTTAGATACATTAATTGTATCTCAAAGACCCCCTAGTAAGACATGGTCTTAGCTTTAATATAGCCTGCTTGTCATCTACTCCTTTTGTCACTACTTTTATTAGAGCTTCAATACGCATCTAGTATTGAGGTAGTTGGGAGGAAGAGTGCTCAAAGCACTAAGCCACCAATGCCTAAAAGCAAGGTAAAGACATATCAAGGCTTAAAGCCTAAGCCTAAAAAGACTAATCATGCATTCATCTAAACTAAGAAACATGCTCACCCTAATACACATAAAAAATTATCTTCTACTCCTAATCATTCTTGCACATGCTCACACTCATATAATCATAGTACAAGAAGGACCCCTACTCATACCAAAGTTATGTATAGGAGAAAGACTCATAAGTCTAAACTCAAATGTTATTATTGCTTGAAGTTTGGTCAGATAAATATCTATTGTTATATTAGAAAGGGAGTAAGTAATAGATCTCAACTTAATGTATTAGATACAAATCTTACATTTATTTCTCAATTTGAACCAAAATCAATTGATGGGGCTCTGATGATGAAAGTTGGTTGATTACCATGCATGAAAACCTCAACTAATATGAAAGAAACAAAGTATGAGAACTTGTTCCTAAGCCTAAGAAACACCTTATTATAGGATACAAGTGGGTGTTTGGAAATAAGTTAGATGAGCAAGGTTTCATTACTAGAAATAAGGCTAGATTGGTTGCAAAGAGGTACAACTAAGAGGAAGACATTAATTATGATGAAGCCTATGCTCCCATAACAAGATTAGAGGCCATTAGGATTCTCTTAGCTTATGCATGTTGCTTGAACTTTAAACTTTTTCAAATGGATGTTAAAAGTGCATTTTTAAATGCTCTCATTGAGGAGGAAGTTTATGTTGAATAACCTTTTAGTTTTGAATCTCACATTTTTTCAAATCATGTTTATAAATTATCTAAAGTCTTATATTATTTGAAATAAGCTCCAATAGCTTGGTACAAAAGGCCTAGCGCATTTCTTTTACAAAATGATTTTGAGAAAAGGAAGACTGATATTACTTTGTTTGTCAAAAAACACAATCAAGACACATTTATTATATAAATATATGTTGATGATATTGTATTTAGTGCTACTAATGAATTTCATTGTAAGGATTTTTCCAAGTGTATGACTAAGGGATTTGAAATGAGCATGATGAGAGAGCTTAAGATCTTTCTTAGCCTATAAATCAAACAAACTAAAAAGGGCATCTTCATTAACCAAGCCAAGTACACAAAGGATCTACTCAAGAAATTTGGCATCAATGGATGCAAAGTAGCAAAAACACCAATGAGTGCTACCATCAAAATAGACAAAGATGAATCGAGTAAGTCAATTGATGAAAAGGGGTATAGAGGTATGATTGATTCTTTTCTCTATCTCACTACCTCTAGACTCGACATCACGTTGAGTGAATACATGTGTGTTAGGTTTCAATCATGCCCTAAGGAATCACATTTTAATGTTGTTAAAAGGATTCTTAAATATTTACATGGCACATTACACTTAGGTTTATGATATCCTAGGAATTCATCTTTTAGTCTTTTAGGATATTTAGATGCAGATTATGTCAGTAGCTTATTAGATAAAAAAAGACTTCTAAAACTTGTCAATTTATAGGAGAATGCTCAGTTTCTTGGTTTAGTAAGTAATAAGTTTCAGTTGCTCTATCCACTTCTGAAGTAAAATATGTAGCGATAGGTTGTTGTTGGACCCAGGTTCTTTCGATGAAATAATAACTAAAAGATTATGGCAAAGTTGTTGATCACTTTCTCGTCACTCTAAGAGCAAACACTTTGATATTAGACATCACTTTCTTAGAGATCATGTCCAAAATGGTGATTTGGTATTGAAGTTTATTAACACCAATCATCAACTTCCAAATATTTTCACTAGACCCCTTAATGAAAAAAAAGATGAAGTTCATTAAAAGGGAGTTAGGAATGCTTAATGGAAACTCCCCAAGGTGAAAATTAGATCTCATTGCATATTTTTTATTGAGTTTGTTGATTTGAATGATTAAATGATGTGTTTATTGTATATGTATTTTAATTGCTTTGGAGGATTTAATTCTTTATGCAAATGTGCTTCTCTTTGCCAATTTGCATGAATTAATCATCATTACATTAATTGTATCACATCTAGAAAGACCATTTTTCCTTTTTCTTCCTTTCTTTTCTTTTACTTTGCAATTTGTGGTTGCAATGGGAAAATCACGATCACAATTAACAAGCACTCATCAACTTTCTGTCGCACCTCTAATTCGATGTCATGATTTTAGATTGCCATTGCAAATTTTTTCAAAATTCAAAAAGTTTTGACCTTTGATTTCTTCAATTTCTAAGGAATTGTTAACCATTACTCACAAATTTTGTAATTAGCGGTTGTGACTTGAGGTTTACGATCACAAATTAGAGTAATTGCGTAACATTAATTGATTTGACTGCCAATCGATGACATCCCCTCATTTATTGCAAATTTTACCATTTATTACCATTTTTCATCATATTTTTTTACCTATTTAAACCTCTCTGACACCCTTCCATTTTACTTTTACCTATTCTCTTCATCTATCTCTAATTTCTTCTCTCAAACCCACTAGCTTCTCCTAACTTCTATCATGGCACTTAAGAAGCTTTTTAGAGTGAAAAAAGGCAAAGGCATAGTCCAACCTTCTAGCCCTCCTGCCTTTCACTTGATGAAAGAAATAACCAAAGAAGAGAAAATTTGATATAAAACCAACTCCAACAAAATAATCCAACCCAATAAAATTTTGTCTTCTTTTCTCCTTAAATCTCTTGGAATCAATGATGAAATTCATGTTTTCCTCTCCAATTTGGGCTAGAACAAGTTCATCTTTTGAGATGAACCTGAATATGAAGAAATTGAAGGAGTTCATATGCATGGTTACATTAAGCAGAAGAGCAGAATTCAAGGTAGGTCAGTATGAGTTAGTTTTTCAGGCATTTGGGGATCCTTTTTTCATCACGTTTAAACAAATTTCTAACCTTTTCAATCTTCAAGTGGGAGATGACATCCCTTTCATCATCTCTACACTTGACATCATCTACTCTGAATTTTGGTTCAAGATTTCTATCGAAACCAAACATGACGTAAAATCATCTCTCGTCAAATATATTCGCACCCTTCCAAATTGTCCTCTTCACCATATTATCACCTTTTTTTTTGTTAATGCTAGATGTGACGGGAATGAAAAGGTCTCCCAAAAAGATCTAGCATTTTTGTTTTGTTTAAACAAAAACAAACCCATCCAAACCAGCCGATACCTTACGGATCAATTGATTTACATAAGTACGAAGCCTAAAAGCTAATTCCTCCCACCATCTCATGTCACAACCATTTATCGCTATGTGGGGGCTCTTAATAAGGAGAATGAGAAATTCCTTACTAAATAGTTTCTGCCTTCCTAAAATTTCCTTGATTTATTCTACCTAATCAATGTCAAGGCTATTCACCCTAACACTTATGTTTATACCTTGGGATCAATTGGGGGCAAAAGGTATGAGTCTACTTAAGCCTCAAAAATGGAAAGGCTTGTAATAGAGGAAGGTGCTTAACCAATCCCATCTCCTAAACTTAAACCCTAGCCAAAGTCATCTACCATCTCCTTCTCTTTAATTAATAAAAAATTAGACAAAGTAATGAGGATGATCAAAAGGAGATTTCTTCTACTTTCCTACCTCTATAGTGACTTAGTAGATGTTCAAGAGAAGGTTAGTGCTATACCTTACCACCTCTCTGATTTTGAACATTAGAAGGATACTCCAGAAGAAGAAGAAAAAGATCAAAAGGTGGAAGAAAGGGATGAAGCACAAAGAGGAGGCACATATAACGACATTGAAGACCTTGAAGATCATGATAACTCTCTAATCTTTTAGTATTCTTTCTTAGGCTTACAATCTTTTTATGTTTTTCTTTCATTTATTTTGTTTGTTTTATGGGCTAAGTTTATCATCCCACATCTCTTTGTTTCTATTTATCTATATTAATAAATTTATTTGCAATTTGTGTTTCATATGTTTATTTGTAAAGTATGATTGCTCTTTCATTTAATCACCTTATACTAATTTATTTGCAATTAGTATGATTGCTAATTTACTTACTTTTTTATTCTCTTTTTGATCTTGATAAAGAGGGAGAGAAATAGTGAAGGAAATTGCATTACATATAATCAAAAGGAAGTATAAGTTGAGGGGGAGCAATCTAATCAAAATTTCTTATTAAACTTAGTCATTTATTTTCAGTTTTATTAGTTTCTCAATAAGTTTAATTTGTTGAAAAATGTTAACCATCTTAGCTTCACACTTATACAATTCATTACCCTTTGCAAAATCAATCTAAGTTGCCAAAATAAAAAAGGAGGAGATTATTGGACTAGATTGGTCAAACTTAGGTCAAAGGTCTCATTTGATTTTGACAATATAGATTGATAAGTTCTAACATCTTGTTTAAGTGTTTTCTTTGTAGTTTTTAAGATAGTTTTGCATTGAAAGTTGGATGAAAGTCTAAATCTCAAACATTATGTAAGGCATACTAATTTATAGTCAAGAACCTTAAAATTATGATCGCGACCTTGCAACAAGCATGGATGAACATGAATTAGATGAATTCACGGAGCAAATCATAGCTGTGACCTTACCAAGAAAGACATGATCTTCATACAGTCTGTTTTGTAGTGACATTCGCATTCCCAATCGTGATTGCAATTTTTGTAGTTGTATTAAGGGAACTGAGTTCGTAACCAAAACTTGCTAGGTGTCGAAGATAACCATTAATATATCAAAATTTGCAAGGGTGAAATAGCTTTTGAGGTAACAACCTGTAGAAGCTTTTTCTTCACTAAATAGAAGGACTTGCAGCCATTATCGTGCCTAAGAAGAACTCTAATCGTGACCATGACTTTTGGTTAGTTGGATGAGTGCAACGACTATTTTTCTTGAAAGACCAATAACAACATGTCATGTAAACTAACTGTTATATACAAATGGGGTTTTCCACCATGATTTCAGCTTTCTTAGCTCAAATTGGAAATTTGTGGCTGTAAAACTAGCTTGACATGCATTTAATGCAAAATTTATCTAGCGTGACTTAAAGATTTAGACAAAGTTTCTTTGTAATATCTCTTTGGTTTTGCCTAGCTTGACTTAAAAATTTAGACATAGTTTCTTTGTAATGTCTCTTTGGTGGTTATTGCTTATAAATACTCCGCCAAACATATATGAATGCAAAAGAATAGCATTAAATATAGCCTAACTCTTTTAATTTTTTTGTCAACCTTCAATTCTTTGTTTGTGAGTTGATATTGTTGGGTGTAAGCATTAAACACCATTGCAATTGGGTTTGAGAGTTAGCCTAGGTTGTAAAACTCTTGCATAGGTTAGGTGTGAGCCTTTAGGAAAACACTTGAGAAGTTTCCTTGTGTGAGCCATGAAACACAAATTGTATAAGTTTGGTGTGAACTTGAGAACACTATTTAGTGGAATACCCAATTGTGAAGAATTAGGGAGTGGACGTAGGGTTCATTAACACATGAACCACTATAAAACATTTTGTGTTCATTTCTTCTCCTGTTCCTTCAATCTCCAAATTCATTATGTTCCCTCTGAATTTTTTAAATTTCCACCAATTCAATCTCCCTTCTTAGTGCTTAAGGGTTAATAAAATGTATGTTACTTCTTAGCCCCATAAAAACACAAAATGCATTCATATATGTTAGGTTTGATGGCCTTTGCATTAAAGAGGTAGTTGAGGTCAATAAAGTTTTAGCTATGAGGTGGGCTTCCTTCTCATCATCTAAGTCACCAACAAACTTATAGATGGAAGTTATGTGAGAGGGAAAAAAGAATTGGCTTTTTCGGTTTGGTGGTCATATGGATCAATTTATCCATAAAATATCTCCTAGTTTGAATGGGGTGGTTTTGGGCAAATTAAAACAAGAATGCTAGGTCTTTTTAGGATACCTTTTCATTTTCATCTCCCCTAACATTAATGGAAAAGGTTATGATCCTATGAAGGAGCCAGTAAGGTAGGGATTTTATGTCTTTATCTAGAGAGGATTTAGGTCATGTTTAATCTTTATAAAAATTTGAGATAAAAAATAAAAGTATATGAGATCAAGAGAAGAAATATTAAAAGAACACCCTCTGCATTTGGAAAGTGAAAAGAGCACAAAGTTGCTCATAGGTAATGAAATATTGGTCCCCAAAACCATGAAAAAGAAGACCATAAATACCTACTATTGATTATACTCTCTTGCTTACCATAATCGTACATAAACTATTAAATGATCTCTTCGTAGTCTAGTTCCTCTATAAATATGAACTCATTCCATCCCAAATTATATAAGAATGGGTTGATCTCTCCTTCAATGCTAAGTGCTGTGAAAAGAAAAGAGAAAGGAATCTTACTAGCTTGGATAATCTTATTTGAATTTGCCTTGTATCTCTTCTTTTCTTCCTTAGTGATTCCTTTCATGAGATGGAGAGGAGGAGGGCCTTAAGGTTAGGTAACACCTTTGCCCTTCTCTACCCTTGTGTGTTTTTTGGGAGCCATTGAAAGAGTTAATGTGAGGAAAGAGAGTTTTAAAGTTTAGAAAGATAAAAGAAAGAAGAAGATTGATGAAAAGAGTAAATGGATGGATGTTAGAAGGGTTTAAATAGGCATAAAGGGGGGCAGGAAATAGTTAGAAAATGAATAAAATATCATTAAATGAGAAGATGAACCTTTTGGTACTAGAATGGGTATTACGTAACAATTATAGCCAACTCACGACCACTACTAGCGTGTCAAAATCACAAATTTTAAAAATTATGAGTAATAGATAAATTTTCTCAGAAAGGCATGAGGATAATGGTCAAAGAATTTGAAATTCAAAAATTCACAGGAGTGATCTAGGGGTTGCTAATGCGAATTGAGAAAAGCTTAAAATTTGAGTATGGCTTGTAAATAACAACTTTGACTCACAATCTTAATTGCGGATCAGAAGCCTGATTTATAAAATAAATTAAAATCTAATTTAAAACATATGGCCCATACCTAGTGTGATCTAATTGATATTTGATGATCAATTCATACAATTAAGCATAGAGAAGCTCAAGTGCCTATTGAATTGGCTCATCTAACACATTAAACACACCAAATACATCATATTAAGGGTGAATCATATCAAATAAGTCATTAATCAATATCATATCCACACTATGAGATCTATTTTCACCCTAGGGAGCTTCCATTAAGCATTCCAAGTTCCTTCTTGATGAAGTTCATCCTTTATTAATTAAGCGGTTTAGTGAAAATATCTGTAAGTTAATGACCAATAAACTATAACACCACATTACCATTTTGCACACCATTTCTAAGAAAATAATGTATAATATCAATGTGTTTGCTTCTTAAATGTTGGATGAGATTCTTAAAAAGATTATTTCACTTGTGTTGTCACATTTGATGGAAATGTGACCAACATCTTTGCCATAATCCTTGAGTTGTTTCTTCATCCCAAAAACTTGGATGCAACAACCTACTGCCATATATTTTACTTTAGTGAAGGATAAGGTAATTGAAACTTGCTCTTTAGTAAACTAACGACTAGACATTCACTAATAAATTGGTAAGTTCTGAAAGTGTTTTTTATATCTAAGTTGTCCCTAGGCACCAAGAAAGGGGGAGGGGGAGGGGTTGAATTGGTGGATAAAAATTTTAAAACAAAGATAAAGGGAAGAAGATAGAACAATGGAGACACAAAGATTTTATAGTGGTTCGGGCAAAATTGACCCTACGTCTACTCCCCAATCACTGCTTGAGAGAGGGAGGAGAATTTTTGAGAGTTTTGAAGATTTGGAAGTTTGGAGAGATGAGTTGTGATGAAAAAACTGTTTGAAGAGGTATTTATAGGCTTCAAGGGGTGTGAAAATGGTCAGAAACGACTAGAAATTGATTAAATGAAGGGTTGGCAACGGTTGACAATCAAATATCATAAATAGGTGTCGATTACTGTAATTTGCGTCCGCGATTTCTCAAGTCGCGATCGCGAATTCCAAAAAATGTGAGTAACAGACAAATTTTCCTCGGGAATGCGCGCTGCAACGGTCAGAATTTTGAAACACTGACAAAATTTGCGGTGGAGAATAATGTTCGCGACCGCGAATTGACATTTTGTCAGCCGAAAAGTTTGACTTGTAATTCGCGACCGTGAAGAGTGAATAGCGATAACAAATTATGAGTCATGAAGGATAAGATTGAAAACTATTAAAAGAACAAGTGATCTCCAAACCTAAGTTTAAAAAATCATAATTTAAACATATCACATACATTTATCACACTAGATCAACCAAGAATTCTTACTTGAGGGAGCTTCCATCAAGCATTTCCAATTCTCTCTTAATGAAGTTCATTCTTTCTTCATTTAGAGGTTTAGTGAAAATATCTGCTAGTTGGTGATTAGTGTCAATGAATTCTAACACAACATCACCTTTTTGCATATGATCTTTAAGAAAGTGATGCCTAACATCTATATGTGTACTTCTATAATGTTGGATGGGATTCTTTGAAAGATTAATGGCACTTGTATTGTCACATTTAATAGTAATGTGATTAATCATTTTGCCAAAGTTCTTTAATTGCTGTTTCATCCAAAGAACTTGGGTGCAACAATAACTTGCTGCCACATACTCGGCGTCAACGGTGGACAAGGCAACTGATACTTGCTTTTTGCTAAACCAAGACACTAGACATTCACCTATGAATTGGTAAGTTCCGGAAGTGCTCTTTCTATCTAAAAGACTACCTGCATAATCTGCATCTGAGTACCCTATTAGACTAAATGAGGAGTTCCTAAGATACCATAGTCTTAAGTGAATGGTGCCATGCAAATATTTGAAAATCCTTTTTACAGCATTCAAATGAGATTCCTAGGTGAAGATTGAAACCTAACACACATACAAACACTAAACATAATATCTAGCCTTGAAGCAGTAAGATAGAGTAGAGATCCGATCATACCTCGATATCTCTTTTCATCTACTACCATACCCGATTCATCCTTATCTAGCTTGATGGTACTACTCATTGGAGTCTTT
>CATIWR010063950.1:0-17013 GCA_949677035.1 Omphalea diandra | reverse complement strand
TTGATATTATAAAATAACAATTATATTGAAATAAAATATCTTTTATAAAACGTTTGTTATTCAGAAATGGAGGGAGTAATATTGTATATGTATTATTATTATTATTGTTATTATTATTATTATTATTATTATTATTATTATTATTATTACTACGTAATCTCACTGAATTTAGTGATTTATATATTTTTTTAATTTTAAGTATTTTAAATTGAATTTTCTAGACTTTTTTATAACCTTAAAAAAAGGAGGAAAAACTTCTATGCATCACTTTTGTTTTGAGACATTTTTAATGTTTCAATCAATATAGCCTTTTTTTCTTGTAACCGAAATTTAATATTTTTATTCAAAATCATTTTCTTAAAAAAGTAAATTTTGGGATAAATACTTTCAGAAATATAAGATTTTTGTGATTGGTTGGATATAAATTTTTTTCAAAAATTTAAAATTAATAATTTTGATTTATACAGAAATAGCTTTAAAAAATTATCTTAAATCACTATCATGCCCTAATGTAATTGCATGTTTTTATTTAATTAATCTATACAAAAAATCTTATACAATAAAATTTTATCATAGTGATTATTTAGTTCATGAAATATAATTATAATTTATAATTAAATTAATACAATAATATAATAATATAATTATAATATTATAAAAATATTATAATATAATTACATAATTATAATATATTTAATAAATATTGTTTAACAATAGAAAATAATGATTCTCTTATCTTAAAAAGTACTTAATAATTAGAACATACTAATAATTCAAAATATATATTATATGATAATAAAAATTTAAGAACATCTAAAAATAATTTAATTACTTAATAAACTAATAAGAGACTATAGTTTGTTATTGCTTAATAATTATTTTAATTAAAAATGGTAATCCATATTTTTTTATTTTGATTAGGATTATCTTATATAAATATAGAAGTTTTACTTTAGTAAATAAATATATATAAAGTTATATAAGTCTATATATTATATTGCTTAATAATATATTTATTAATATATAATTACATAATTTTTAATAGTCATAAAAAAGTAATTTTTCTATCTCTTAAGATGAGAAAATATTTTTTCAAAAAATAGCACAATATTTTTGTACTATTTTTTCTTGAGATTCTGTCAAAGCCTCCTAAGAAGAAAGGAAAATTTTTTTAACACAATGAGATTAGTCTTTAATTTGTTTGAAAAATGGCACTCATATTTTTTTTTTTAATTTAACAGAGTTATAAAGCCCATGCAATGTTTAAAAAAGAGTGATTAAGATAAGATTATCTATGATTAACAGACACTCCCTTTATCCCAAATTAAATGTCATTTAAGGTTTTCTTATGCCAATTAAGAATTATGTTTATTACATATATAAAAGATTAAACTACCCTTAGATTAGTTGTTTCCACAATTATTATTTGTAAATTTCTATGAATGTATTTAACTAAAAATAGAAAAAAATATGAATGATCACATTGACTGTTAGAAAAGGAGCATTGAAAATAAAAAAGATTTAAATAAGGGTATATTTGGGAGAAGTTAATTAATTATTTATAGAAAATTATAAAACGTCAAGTATTATGAGATAAACATTTCTCTCAAAATGACGTCTAATTTGAAATAGCGATTATGAATTATCTTCAAACGGGATTACTCATTTCATTTTTAATTTGTCACTCTAATAGGCAATGTAGACAATTACCTATAAGCAACAAATACTTCATTTAATCCTTAATATACTTCCTTAATACATGTTTAAGATTTTTGCACATATATTAAGGATTGTATTTAATATGTGTTATTATATGAATAAAAGACTATATTATCTTTAATTAAATATTTTCATAAATTATTGTGCATTCCAAAAAGAAACAATTATTATGAAAGACAAAAATAGTGGAGTTGAAAAAAATTAATTAATGTTTATAAATAATTATAAAACGTCAAGTAAAATTTTTTTCTATAAAACGACATATAGTTTAGAACAGAAGAAATTTAAACTATCACCAAATAGAACCATCATTTTATTTCTCAGTTGTCAATACTTTGAGAGATGAAATTTAGACAAAAAAAATAACTTAAAATCTTTAAACTTTATAATAATTATGTTATCAAACACTTATACTTTGATTAGTAAATATTGAATCTTTAAATTTTTATTTTTTCATGCATTAAAAACTTTGGTAATAAGAAATGTGAAATTAAAAAGAATTTTATTAACTGCAGTTTAAGATTTACTAAAAAGCCACACTATTTTATTGAAAAAATTATTTTTATTTATTTTTACACCTTTAATCATTTTATTTATGAACAAATGATATGATTTCTTTGTTTTTTTAAAATTATTTTTCATCAATTTTACATTGCTGTTATTATAATTACTTAATGTTAAAAAATAAAAATAGAGAGCTTAATATATACAATTACCAATCAAAATACATAAAATCAATAACATAAGGCGGGCTGAAGAATAACAATTTGATAAGTAGCTGAATCAGACCACTGCTTATTTAATGTTTTAAAATGGGATTAACTCAAATTAAAATAAGGGATTATGTTTCGGGTATAAACTATCATGATTAAACCCATCAGTTAGGTAAATTAATTTAATTGATTTAATTTAATAAATTAATTTAAATTTTTAAATATATCTAAATAATATTTAAAATAAAAAATTATATTTTAATATAATAAAGTAATAAAATAAATTTAAAAATTATTTTAATATTTTAATTTTAAATAAAATAGTGTAATTATGAAAAAAATGCATGTTGGATCTTTGAAAAAGTTTGAATCATTTTGATAATAATCAATTTGACCTGTTTTATCGAGAAAATTTATGGTTCGAGTCCGTATAGCTCTAAAAAATCTAAAAATTTAAAAATTTTAAATTTTCATAAAATGATATAATTTTAAGTTAAATTAATTAGATTTTATTTTTATTTTAACTGATTTTTCAATTAAATTGATTTTTTATTTAGTTTATTTTAAATTTTTAATTAAACTAAATTATTAATTAATTTTTTTAACTTTTATAGATGTGATTGATAGACCAATCAAAGTTAGTACTTTTGATACGCTTATGATTTTTTTTTGCCACGACCAGTGTTTTGAAAACCAACCGGACCGGACTGGATTAAAGTCTACTGGAGACAACGAGGCAGATTCAGCTATAGAAAAAAATAAACGGCTAATATTTATTTCTTCTTAAATAATTTTTTTTTTTTTTATTGAAGTTGAGCATAATGGAAAATTTTGTTCTTGTTATCATCCTGATTACTTTCTTGTAAATACATATTATGTGGTGAATATACTATTATGAGTAATTTTTTTTAAAAAAAAAAAAGAAAAAGAAGAAGAAAGGACAACCTGTCAAAACGTTGGGTTGCACCTCCCAGATTTAGCATCGAAAAACATGTAAGACAATTGGCACATGATACGAGGACATTTTTATTAGAAAAATACTTTTGTATTGGTTTGGTTATTTTTATTATTATGATTATATGTGTTAAAAATAAAATAATTAAAGATATAAATATAAAAATATTTATTTTTTTATTAATTACATATGAAATTACTAAACATATATATATATATATATATATATATATATATATATGTACCTAACAATATTATTTTTATTACTATGGATACATATTGTTCAATAAAAAATATTAAAAAGTAAATATCACACTAGACAATCTGACATATTTATTTAGAAAAAGTGCAGGAAAATATCTTGTGATTTCAAGGTTTTATATTTCATTAAAGCTTTTGAAATTTTTTATAACAATTTAGTGTTTAACATTTTATTTCGTTATCACATGTAATTGAGACACAATAATATCCTCAAAATCATTGATATGATATAATAACGTGACAAAAAAAATATTAAACTTTTTTCCTTCACAAGTGATTGATATGGCACTCTTTATTTATTTATTTTTTATTATTGATAATATTTTAGTATTATGATAATATTAGATATTTATCCTTATTTTTCAGTAGAGGTTTTTATGATATAAAACTCTAATTTTATTATCTCTATAACAATTGATATTATAAATATATGTTATCATTAATAGAATAATATCCACAAAAATTATTATCTCTTCTATTATTTGTTCTCTCTTTTATATTTATAATACGTTATTAGCAAGACTTAGTTTTATCTAAGAGTTCTTCAAGGTTTTTACAAAGTTTTATTAATATAAATATTGATGCGGCTGCACATGGTAAGGGGAGAGAGAGAATCATTTTCTTTAACAGTTCATGCATATTGGTTATTAAATAAACTACCATGACATTACCAAACCTTCCAGTTACTAAGGCACAACAAAATTTATATTTACTCATTAAAATTTTATTTTTGTCTACATGTTTTTTGAATGATTACATTTCAATTAGACTAATATAAAACTAATCAACATACTTTTACTTTTCACTCCAACTCAACTTATGAATTTATTTAAGCTAAAGTAGAGATATATGTTATAAATTATGCTTAGATATAATAATTATTCAAGGTATCAATTTTTTTTTATATGCATTACATTTAGGTATAATTGATTATCCTAATAAAAGTTTGAGTTTTACTATCATGTTTATTTTTTTAATATAAAATAATTAATTAAGGTGTAGGGGCACAGTTTTTTTTTTTAATCACTTGGAATAAGCTCAAACTCCCAATTGGGTTGAATTTAACTTGAAATTAGTGGTCATGAAACTGCAACCATAATAATTCAATTTTTTTATTTGATAAAATATGTCTTCATCTTTCACATACATAATAGTATTATTTTCCTTTGGATTAAGATATTAAGCAATATACTCATGTTATTCGTGGACACTGTAATAAATACTACATAGATATGATTATCTAATACCATTAAATTAATCACACAAGTATCACAAAATTATTATTTTTTTTTAATGATCTTTATGACTTGCAATTTTATTTAATGTCTAATTATAAATGCAATTTTGATTTGTTAAGTTTTATTACTATGATATATGAAAATATTACTTGACGTTAATATAGTTCTTGAAAAACTTATATTTTAAATTTTACTTCCTAAAGAACAAGTATTATATATATAGCTTTGAAAAACTTGTATTTCTATAAAATTAAATAAATTAATGAAATTCTTGAAGAACTCATATTCTCTATAATTATTGAAGAATTAATTAAATAATTTATAAAAATTTTGAAGTATTTATACCCTGAGTTCTTGAAGCATTAAGTATCTTAAAAAAAAACTAGTATCCCAATTTGTTAGAGAAATAATATCCTACATTCCTGAAAAACTAAATATATTGTCTATAAGTCTTTTAAAACCTAATTTAATTATGATACTTTTAATATATGACTTATATTTATATAGACAATGTCAAATTTGACGAAACTCAAATTTGTGACCATTGATATTACAGGCAAGAATTACTTATCATGGATATTAGATTTTGAAATTCATCTAGATTCTATGAGTCTTAGAAACACAATCAAAGATGACAATGTAAATGCCTAATGATTAAATGACTTTCTTTAGTTATTTAGTTTGTTTTATTTTTCAAATCAAAACATTTAGATTGAAATTTGAGTAATCCATTAGTTTGAAATAATTTATATTTCTGATATATTAGTTCAATTCTGATATAGAATTTATGTTGATTTATTATTATTTTTATATTTCTTACAAATATATATTTTTATGAAGATATTATGGATCCTACTTTGTTAGTAGGACTCAAAACAAAGGATGTGGACTTGTGCCTTGCAAATAGTGCAAGCACGCACACCATATTAAAAGATAAAAAATATTTTTCTCATTTAAATATAGAAAAAAACTTATATTAGTACAATATCTAATAATAAAAGAATAATTGAAGGTTTTGAAAGAGCAAATGTATTATTACTCGAAAGGACACATCTTTTTATTAAAGATGCATTATTCTCGCTTCAAAAAAAATTCAAAATGAGTCATCTACATTTTTAAAATGTATACAATGTGATATTTGTGGACCAATTCATCTACCATGTGAACCATTTAAACATTTTATGGTGTTGATAGATGCATCAATATGATAGTCACATGTATGTTTATTATCAACTGGAAATATGACATTTGTAAAATTACTTGCTCAAATAATTTGATTAAGAGCACAATTTCTAGATTATGCCATTAAAACAATTAGTCTTGATAATGCTCATGAATTAAAACAATTAGTCTTGATAATGCTCATGAATTTACATCCAAGGCCTTTAATAATTATTGCATATCGATTGAAATAACTATAGAGTAATGTGTTGCTCATGTTTGTACCCAAAATGTCTAACATAATATTTTATTAAACAACTTCAATTAGTAGCTAGACTATTACTTGTGAAAATAAATCTCTCCATCTCTGTTTGGGGATATGTAATTTTACATGCAACAACTTTTATACGCATCAAGCCAACTAATTATTATAAATTTTTATTTTTACAATTGATTTCTAGCCAAGCGCCAAATATTTTTCTTTTGAGAATTTTTAAATGTGTTGTTTATGTCCCTATTGCCCCTTTCCCCCCACCACATAAAAATGAAACCTCAAAGGAGATTCAAAATATATATTAGATATGAATTCTATAATTAAATATCTTGAACTATTAATGGGAAATGTTTTTGCTATGAAATTTAATTATTGTCATTTTGATGAGGCTATGTTTCCTAAATTGGGGGAGGGTGAGAAAACAACCAATTAGATAAATAATTATATGGAATAAGCCATCATTAAATTATCTTGATCCTTATACTAAACAATGTGAACTAGAAGTTCAAAGGATCATTCATTTTCAAAGTATAACAAACCAATTGCCAGATAAATTTTATTATCCAAAAAGAGTTACTAAAACTCATATACCAGCTAAAAAAGCTCTAATTAGTATTGATGTCTCAATAGGATAACATTTTAATACTATAGCAAATGAATCCGTAGCACACCTGAAACACAATAGGCTACTCGGTTCCAACGATAAGAATCCAAGAAAGAAAAATGAATAAAATAAACAAAGTACAATTTCAAAACTATCTATACTCTTGAAGAGTCTATAACATAAATAGTTGACATTAATGAGTAATTAACCTTAGAAGAGCTTTAGGTACCTGAAAATTATGATAATAAAAAGATCTTAATAAATTATGTCACTTTAACAAATAGATGGGACTGAGATGAAACTATTATCGATGATATATTTACATATACAGTAGCACTTGATATTGCAAAAGAAAGTGGGGACATCGAATCTAAGTCTGTCAATGAATATCGGCATAAAGATGATTGACAAAAATGGAAAAATGCAATCCAGGAAAAATTAAATTCGTTTGAAAAACACCAAGTATTTGGACCCATCATTTGAACACCTGAAGGCGAGAAGTCGGTAGGCTATAAATGGATATTTATGTGTAAACATAATGAGAAAAATAAAATTATGAGATACAAAGCATGTCTTATATCATAAGGTTTCTCACAAAGACCTAGCATTGACTATGAGGAGACTTATTCCCTAGATGTGGATGCAATTACGTTTATATTTTTAATTAACTTGATAAGTTTTAAGGACTTTATATGCAACTTATGAATGTTGTTACAGTTTATTTGTATGCCTGAAGCATGCAATTTAAGACTTCGGAAAATGTATTCAATTAAGTTACAAAGATCCTTACATGGATTAAAACAATCTAGACGTATCTGGTATAATCATCTTAGTGAATATCTTTTGAAGAAAGGATGTACTAATAATTCAATTTGTCCATGTGTTTTTATTAAGAAAACAAAATATGGTTTTGCTATAATTGAAATTTATGTTGATAATTTGAATATTATTAGGACTTCTGAAGAGTTAACAGAGACAATAACATATTTAAAAAATTAGTTTAAAATGAAAGATTTAGGAAAAATAAAATTTTGTCTCAGCCTACAGATCAAGCATTTACTTGGAGAGATTTTATTGGCCCTAGTGCACCGAGAAGGGGGTTGAATTAGTGACGAATTTGAACTTTTGATTTTGGAGGAAACTTGCAAAAATGAAAGATTAGAGAAAGAGTAGGAGAAGAAAGAACACAAGAGTTTTATAGTGGTTCAGGTATTAACCAACCCTACATCCCCTTCCCCAGTCACTAATTGGGTGTTTCACTCAATCAATAGTGTTTTACAAGCTCACACTCACCTTAGTGTTTAGGCTCACACCAAACCTTACAAGTGTTTCCCAAGGCTCACACTAAACCTTGCAAATGTTTTCTAAAGGCTCACACTCAACCTAGTGTTTAGGCTCACACCAAACCTTACAACTATTTTCCCAAGGCTCACACTAAATTTTACAAATGTTTTCCCTAAGACTAACACTCAAATCTATACAAGAGTTTTACAACTAGGCTAACTCTTAAACCTAAACAAGAGTTTTCTGTACAAAGGCTCACTCTTAAACCCAACCCAAGGTGTTTAAAGCTCACACCAAACTATGTACAAAGAAATAAAGAATTAAAGTTTTGAGAATTAACTTTGCAAGAGTTTTGGCACAATCAATGGTTTTCCTTTTGCATTCAAGTCCATTTGGTGGTGTATTTATAGGCAATAACCAACAAAGAGACATTACAAATAAACTATGCCTAAATCTCGAAGTTGTGCTAGACAGATCTTGCATTAAATACTCGTCAGACGAAATTCGCAGTCAAGACTAAATTTGCGATCGCTAATTTTGAACTGTGCCTAACAGCTAGTCAACGTGGTATGAAACCATTGGTATCTTCAAAAACTAACCGTTGGATCTTTATAACGAATCTTAAAATTCACGGCCACTACTTCAAATTTGCAATCTCTATTTTCCTTTTGGACGCGATTATCACTGTGAAATCATCTGTCTAATATGAAGATGTTGTTTCATGAATTCGCGGTCACTACCGAAATTCGCGGTCATGACTTTTGAACCTCAACAATAATTTTTTCAAAAGTCATGGTCACTTCGAAATTTGTGGTCACTAATTTCAAAAGTAGATTTTCATACTTTGAGTTTTTTTTGCTTCTAACCACTCCTATTCAACTCCCAATGAGATTCTATCTTAATATCTGCAAAAACAATACTTAAAATCGATATTAGAACCTTTCAATCTATATTGTCAAGATCAAAAAAGAGTTTTGACTTAGTTTTGCATAAACTAGTCCAATAGATTTGTATTCATCAGTTAGCTTATATTGAAAATATTTTAAAATGATTTAATATGGATAAATCTCATCCTATGAGTTCTCCTATGGTTGTTTAATCCCTTGATATAAAGAAGGATCCTTTTCGTCCTCAAGATGATAGTGAAGAAATTCTTAGGCCAGAAGTACCATACCTTAATGTTATTGGTGCATTACTAATTGTACAAGATCTAATATAGCATTCTCAGTTAATTTATTAACAAGATATAGTTCTTCACCAACTCAAACACATTAGAATCATGTCAAACAAGTATTTTGTTATTTACATGGTACATCAGATATGAGTTTATTTTATCTGCAAGACTCCAAATCAGAATTAATTGGATATATAGATGTTGGATATTTATCTAATCCACATAAAACTCAGTCATAAACAGGTTACTTGTTTACACATGTTGGCACTACTATATCTTAGCGTTCTACTAAGCAAACTCTAACTACCGCATCATCCAAACATATTGAAATATTGGTCTTTCATGAAGGAAGTCAAGAATGCATATGGTTGAGATCATTCAACGTATCAAAGAAACATATGTTCTTCCTTTTGATAAGTCCAACTATACTATATGAAGATGATGTTGCATGTATTGCAAAACTCAAAGGAAGATACATTAATGGAGATAGAACCAAACATATTTCACCAAAGTTCTTTTTCACACATGAACTTTAGAAAACAAGGTATTTTTAAATGTGCTTCAAATTCAATCTATTGACAACTTAGCATATTTATTTACAAAGGCACTCCCTATGACAATATTCGAGAAGTTGGTGAAAAACTTGGCATGCACTGGTTACGAGATCGTTGTTAGAAATTCTATATTCATGAAGAGGACATTCTTGTATGTTGTACTCTTTTTCCCTTACTTAGGTTATGTCCCATTGGGTTTTCCTGGAAAGGTTTTTAATGAGACAACTTTATATTTCTACAAAAATAATGTACTCTTTTTCCTTCACTAAGATTTTTTTTCCATATGTTTTTTTTTTCTTTGTAAGGTTTTAATGAGGCATATTCTTTTTAATAGACATCTAAGGGGGAGTGTTATGGTAATATTGGATGTCTATCTTTATCTTTATAGGTAGAGGTTCGTATGAGATAGAACTATATTTCTATCATTACCTCCATAACCATTGACATTATAAATAGTTGTTACAATTAAAAAAATAATAAAAACAAAAATTATTATCTCTTTTATTCTTTGTTTTCTCTCTATTTTTCTTTATATTTACAATTTTTTTCAAATTAAAAGCCTAAAATTCCAAAATTTTCCAAATGCTCCTACTTTCAAATCTAGTTACTGATATTTTTGTTAAGAAAGCATTTTTTTTTTTTTTTGAAAGTGAAGGACGTACTGTTGAGATAGGACCCAAATAAGTATGCAGATGGTGGATAAAAAGAAGTCGAAAATAATAATCAGAGAGAACGAGGTAGATGGTTTATTTAAGTAATTGATGGACCTTATTGCCACCATTAAAAAATTGGGAGAGTGATTCAAAATTAATAGAAAAAAAGATGGTGGTATGACTAAGAAAGTCTTAATTTTAATTCTTGGTTGAAAAATGAAGTTCAAATACTTAAAACCACTAGCATCTCTATAAAGGACAATGCATCAACAGAAAATGGTGGTTGACTAATTTTAGCCAAAAAAATGAAAATGATCAAAATGTCTAATAACTTTTGTTAACCATATTTATCTAATTACCATATTAACAAACTAAATTTAAGCTTAAATAACATCTAATCAATTAGCTACTCTTCTAATTAACTCCTGAAGTCTAGCAACTTTTGGATTCTTCTTCTAACTGAGCTGAACTATTAGCATATTCACACTCGTCCTTCGGATGTGCATAAAGATTATTTATGCACATTTTGCCTAAAAGATCTTTAAAAGGTGCAGAATGAAGTGCTTTAATAAATATCTTTAAAAGGTGCAGAATGAAGTGCTTTAATAAATATATCTACTAATTTTTTAGCACTTTGTACATACTTTGGTTTAATAACACTTGTCATCACTTTCTTTCTAATCAAATATAAATCAATCTCTTTATATATAGAGAGTGGGGAATTCAAAAGGAATCTAGGGTTTTTTCTTATTAAGAAAATGATTACAAAGATAAGAAGATGGTTATATATATGCACATGTAATAAAAAGGAAAAAACTATTTTATCCATAATGATAATAATAGCTATTTAACATCCCCCTCCCCTAAAATTCATAATGCTACAATAGTAAACATCAAGAGTTTGCTTGATAAAAAATGAAAACGTGAAGTCAAATGAGACTTGGTGAACAAGTCAACAAGCTATATGATAGAAGAGACAAAAAGTAATACCAAAGTGGCAAGCTAATAATGATGGCGAACAACATGACAATCAATCTTGGTATGTTTAGTTCGTGTATAAAAGATAGAATTGTATGCAATCTGCATAACACTCTTATTGTCACAATACAATAAAGTAGGACAAGAAAGTGAAACACCCATTAAACCATCTCATTGGTAATGGAAGCCATGGCACAATATTGAGTCTTTATAGAAGACCTAAAGACAACATCTTGCTTCTTGCTCTTCCAGGAAATAAAAGAATAACATAGAAAGATACAAAAATTAGCAGTAGATTTTCGATCCGTAGGATCACTAGCCCAATTGACGTCAAAATAAGTTTGCAGTTCTAAGAATGAAGTAGATGAAAGTGAGAGTCTCTAAAATTGAGTATACTGAAGGTACCTTAAAATATGAAAAATAGTAGCCCAATGAATTGTGGTCGGTGAAGTAATAAACTAGCTAATAATATGCATAACATAAGCAATATCAAAATGAGTGATAGTAAGATAAACTAGGCTACCGATAATAGTACGGTAAGATAAACTAGGCTACTGATAATAGTACGATATAAACTAGGATCGAACAAAAAAAAGCCATCAGAAGTAGAAAATCTAGCATCGAGCTCAATGAGTGTATCAACAATCTTATTATCAGTTAGGTGAGCATGCTTAATAATATTAAATATGTACTTAGACTGAGAGAGAAGAAAACTGTATGGAGAAGAAGCAACTTTAATACCCTAAAATAAAGTAATGGACCTAAGTCCTTTACTGCAAAACAGCGACCTAACTCTTTTAATACCCTAAAATAAAGTAATGGACCCAAGTCCGTCACTGCAAAACAACAACCTAACTCTTTCTTCAATTTTACAATCTGTCAACATCATCATCAACAATAATCATGTCATTGATATAAAAAAAGGACAAAGCATGACCATGAGAAGTACATCTAAGAAACAAAGTTGAATCATGATGGCTAGGTTGGAAACCAAATGAGATAATGATGGTAAAGAACTTCTCATACAAAGTAGGAAGAGCCTATTTAAGACCATAAAGTGTTTTTTAAGTTTTTAAAACTCACTAAATTGATGAGGAACACTAGGAGGAGGAATCATATAGACTTCTTCTTGACGATTACCATTGTAGAAGGCTTTTTTTTTTTTTACATTCGTTTGAGATATAACCTAGTGATAAGCAGAGACAACTACAATAAGAGTACGAACTACAATCATTTTTGCAATAAGAGCAAAGGTCTCCTCATAATCCATACCATACTCTTGCAAGTAACACTTAGCAACTAATCTATCTTTATACTTCTCAAATAAATCCATCAGACTTGATTTTGATTTTATAAACCTAATGAGAACCAATTACATGTTTACCTGAAGGTTGAGGTGCCAAAGGTCACGTGTGTATCTAATATAAAGTAATAAGTTCCTTAGCCATAATACTTGATTTTGATTTTATAAATCTAGCAAGAACTAATTACACATTTACCTAAAGGTTGAGGTACCAAAGCTTAAATGTATGTATGATATAAAGCAGTAAGTTTCTAAGTCGTGATAGGCTATCAAAAGGGATCGAGAATTGCCTCTTTATAGTATACAGGCTCAAAGAGATTGTGAATTGAAGTTAACAAAGAGCTAAAGGAAGCGAAATAATGAGAATAAACAAAATCAAGGTGTTGAGAAGACTTACGATTTCATGCTGGGACGTGTAGAGGAGCAAGAACCATTAGCTCAAAAGATGGTAGGTCCATATTAGGAGGAGGAGCTACTAGTGTATCTGGAGCTAAAGTGCCAGTACTTGTTAAACTATCTGTTAGTGCAACATGAGCTTTATTAGTGAAATGATCAATATGAATAAGATCAACACGAGTCATGTTATAAAAAAGAAGCAGGAATGGAAAAAAGGGTACATACTCAGGAAAGATAACATGACAAGAAATATATAATTTTTGACTAATTAGATCAAAACAACGATATCCTTTTCAACCTGCACCATAGCCCAAAAAAAAATACAAATAGTAGATCACGAAGATAATTTACTACATTTAGCATGAGGTCAAAGGACACAACAAGTAGAATTAAAGACAAGTAAGGGAAGAATAATCAGGAGTATGACTACACAACTTCTCAAAAGGAGACAAACCAAAATTATGTAAAGTTAGAATTCTATTTATCAAATAAATTGTAGTCAAAATTGCTTCTCACCAAAATTCACTTGGAACACATGCGGACAATAATAGAGATCTAGTAGTCTCAACAAGATGTTTATGTTTTCTTTCAGCAGCGCCATTTTACTAAGGAGCACATATATAAGATGTTCCATGGGTAGTCCCATCAGAGGCAAGTAAATTCAAAAAGTCATTAGAAGTACATTCCTCACCCAAATCACATCTAAAACACTTTATAACAGTAGAATGTTGAGTTTTAATCATAGGTTGAAGGCTTTAAAATACTTAGAAAATCATAACAACATTTTATGATATAAACTGAATAATAACAAGTATAATCATCAATAAGAGTCCCACATCAGAATGAATAAGATCAAAAGGAGCATGAGAAAAAGAAATATTTTTATCACAAGGCAAAACAAAAAATTTAACCAACTTACAACTACTACAATCAATAATAACTTGAGTTTTCAACTTTCCTAATGCTCTTATAAAAGCCAAAAACCAGTAACCAAGATGCAGAAACATGACCAAGGTGAGAATGCCATAAATAAAAACTAAAATAGGAACTAATCAAACAAAATGATGACAAATCAACACTAGAAGCTAATGTTGCAACAGTTGGTACTTTTAGCTTATCCAAAATGTAGAGTCCCTCTTTCCTACAGTTGGTCCCAATCAGCTTTTGAGATTATGAATCCAGTACATAACTAACAAAATAAAAACCAACTAAGTACCCAAAATCACATAACTAACCAATAAAAGTAAAATTTAGGATAAGATTAGGAATGTGATATACATTAGGAAGAGACACACAAGGTGTAGCAATTGAACCAACACCTACTAAAGACATGGGAGTGCCATTAGTGGTTAAAACTGAAAGAGATGAGTTAGGTGATAGAGAAATAAAGGATGACAAATCAGGAGACATAGTGCGAAGCAGTAAAATCTAAGACCCAATCTATAAAAGATATACTTGAGGGACTAGAAGACAACAAACCTTTATCGAAGGAGGCAAATATGGCATGTGGCTCTGATTGATATTGTAGTTATGTAGTGAGGAACTTTTATAACTACTCAATCACAAGTGGATTTAAAGTTGAGTAGTCATTGTAATGTAAGGAGTAGGCAGTATGAAAGACAACTAAGACACCATGATTGAGTTTATGGAGAATATCATTGTCGTTGTTGAGACAACTGTTGAAATTGTTGTTGACCTTATTCAAAAATTTAAGACACTACACTTTCCAATTACCTTTTTGCTTACAAAAGCTACATTCATTAAGAGCAGTTGTCTTACACAGCCTAGGCTAATTATTGACATAAAGTCTTTATAGTGTTGTAAAAATTGATGGAAGGGACATTGGAGAAATTTCTTTCCTTGCATGAGATTTCAAATGTATTTTCTCAGCCAATAATTCACTATGGAACTAATAAAAGGCAGCAAATTGCGATGCAAAATTGTCCCACCTAGCCCTTCAAAATCATTACAAAGAGCCATCAAATATTGAATTAAACATTATTCTTCTCTTTAGGCAATGTAGGGAGTGAATGCGCGTAATTTTACATATTTTATTAATGCCAACTGGTCTCATAAATTTGTCATAGCAGAATAAAATTCTTGAATACTAATACTCTTATGTTGAGGGGTACGTTTATCATTTGCTAGCTAATACTATTTTGAAAAGTTAGATTGCATAAATAGTCTTGCTAGATGATCCCAAACCTCTTTAGCAATCTCATATTTTGCCAACTAAGATCCTATAGAATGCTTAACAAAATTATTAATCTAAGCAATAATCTTTGAATCATCTACTTCCCAAGCATCCAATAACTTTGCAAATTTTTCATCTTTCTCATCACTAGGTCGAAGACAAGTATCTGAAATAAAAGTTCTACATCTTTTTGCCTTTCAAAAATGTTTCATGACATAACTCCAATAGGAATAATTATTCCCATCTAATTGAGTACTAATTAACTGAAGCAAATTATCTCTAGTAGTATCTATATCAACGAAATAAAGAAAATTAAATGAAGCCAAATGAAACAATCATGACAATAACTAGAAAATCAAACAAAGTCAAATGAACCAATCACTACGAATATTCCAAAAAATTTTGATGAGATTAACAAAAACTAAAGTATAATGGAGACTTTGATATTATGATATCAAATAGTGAAAAATTCAAAAGAGACTATAATTTTTTCTTGTTAAAAAGAATGATTATAAAGATAAAAAGATGCTTTTATACATACATACAGTAAAAAGAAAAAAGACTATTCCATCCTTAATGATAATAATAGCTATTTAACATATATATGCGTTTGCACGTATATGTACTAATTTAGATATATTTTATTAAAATAAATTTTTTTTTTTGAAATAGCAATGTATTATTAGTAAGAGTTCATAAAAATGGACTTGCAGAAAAAATGAGGGATAAAATTTATCCAAAAATGAAAATCAGACATACAATTTGCTGCTTTTGCCAAGACAAGGGCAGCGCCATTCGCTAACATTCTAAAAAACACACATTTGATATTAGACAAACTTTTTTAATAAAGCCTTACAATTTAACTTATTAAATTAATTCATGATATAAAAAACATATAAATATCATGTAATAAAATTTATCTTAATTAATAATCAAATTAAAATGAAATATAATTGTTATATATATATATACACACACAATGAAAGATTTAAAAAAATTAAAATTTATAAGTAATATTTTTTTACTTTAAACAATAATAACTTATTTATGATATAATCTATATACAATTTTTAAATAAAATTATATACTTTTTGATTTGAAAAAGTATTTGAATTTGTTTTTTTCGATTGTCATTATTACCTACTTTCTTCATTCTATAAAAATAAATTTATTTTTTTAATCTATCCCAAATTATAGTCCATTTTATTTTTAAAAAGTATCATTATTTTTAATTTTATAATATATTCCTATTTAATATGTCTTATTATTAATAAATATGAAGTATAATTATTTTATTATAGTTAAAATAATATCATATTTAATGTAAAGGTATATTAAAAATATACATATTAAATTAATTATTCTAATAATATTAATTAAAAATTTTTAATCTGTGTGAAAATAAAAATAAATCTATATTTATGGAATGCAAAGAATTTTTTTTTTAACATGGGAAAGTGAACTTCCCAATTAGATACACGAAAATCTATTATATATATATATATATATATATATATATATATATATATATATATATATATATATATATATAA
>CATIWR010063925.1:0-21003 GCA_949677035.1 Omphalea diandra | reverse complement strand
TTTTTTTTCATAACTTATTTGATTATTTGCTGTATAAAAATTATTATTTATTTTCTTTTTTAATTCAGCTACATTGTTTTAAATATTATAAAACATAAAGTAATAATTTTCTTAATTATTTATTCATAGCTAGCCTTTTTTTTATGTGTGTTAAGATGGTTAATTCTTATTTCTAATTGCTTATTATACCTTTCAAAAAAATAAAGAATGAATTTGTAGAAAACGTATTATTAGATAGCGAGACAACAATGGTCACGTTAGAGAAAATTTGAAAATTATAAATGATAAAAAAAAAATTGTTTGAAGCACCAAGAAGTGTTAATCTCAGTTTGTGGTTGTAGTTAAAGCAATAAAATGAGTTGATCAAATTGGCCATATGTCACATTGCTCCAAAAAAAAAAAAAAAAGCTATAAATCACTGAAATAATTATGAGTCATACGTTAAGGTCAATATTGTAAAAAATCTCAAGTGGGCAAATTGCGACACATAAAGAGATGGGATGAATAGCATTATTGAGTCAAATTATCACAAATAAATTGCAGCTTGATTTTCAACCACACAAAAACTCACCTAATAATTTTTTAAATACTTTTCCTTTGAAATAATCATGTGGGTTTATTTGGCTATTGGATATTCTTTAATTATTCATGATCCATCACATGGACCATGATAGTCACCTTTTCATTCATCTTCTTTTTCAGGCGCTCCTTTGAATGATTCACAAGAGTTTCAATCGACCTTGTGCTCAAAAGACATAAAAATCAGCCTCACTATTTATGTACTCTACATTTTGAAAGAATTAAAGTTACTTGTGAAAATGAATATGCCATAGTATTATAAGCATTGTTAGGGATAAAAGAAATTATATTGGGGTCTTATGTCATTTCACACATCAAGTTTTTTTATTAAATCTGAAAAATTTATCTTAAATACAATCAATTTTCATATTTTGATATTTTGAAAAATTTAATTGTAAGTGTGTCATAATTTTTATTAAGCAAATGATTTTTTTTAAAAAATACTTAATTTAATATGTAAAATTTTTGAACTTAATAATTTAAACCTTTAGAGCATGTTTAAGAGTGCTTTTCATTTTAAAGAGCATTATTTATATAATAAATAGTATTTTAATCAATATTTGAATATAAAGAGTAGAATATTTTATTTAAATCCAACCATTTTCATTCTTTATTTTACAACCATGCTACCAGAGCTTGTGGTTCACAATTTGGCGTTGATGGAAGTGGGCTGGGGCAAAGATGGCTAAAAGTCAGATTAGGGGCTTTGACGCGCACAACTGCCTTTACCTAACCTAAGCTACGACTCGACCATTAACTTGCTGAGAATTCATCCCAAGAATTTAGAACCTTCTAACCATAAATTTTTCTTTCTACATTAGCATTGCTATGATATCGACATAGGAGCAATTTTAACGTGCCTGACTTGACCAAAAGCAAAAGATATCATGTTCCTTTTTTTTTCAAATAATAATATTTGATTTGATGAAAATTTGTGTAGATAAAAAATGAGCTTTAAAAAAAAAAAAGTGTATAAGCACACACGAAGGCAGCGAAGATCCAAAAATGAGCTTAAAATATTATACATTATATTTTCACTATAATTTTAAATTATTTTATATAGTGGTGGTGAATAAAATTTAGATTGAATTATTTTTAGATTGGATTAAGTTTTAAATTTAATTTTAAAAATTTTTGAGTGATTCATTTTAAATTTTTAAGTTGAATCAAATTCGGATTTATTTTACAAATGAATTTAGATTGAGTCAATAACTACAACCTCCTGCTTTATATAAACTGAATGTAAGATGTACCAAATTCTTAGTGATTAGAAGCATCAAATAATTTTTTGATAAATTTCCATTGCAAATTCAAATTATTTTTAACCAATCTTGGAAATATTGAATTAGTGGTCCAATATATCAGGAACATTTGCATGAAATTTTTTTGCTGTATTATGTTTTACAATAATTTAGTGTTATTTTCTAATTGTTTATTAATTTAAAGCATGACTTAACAATTTAATTTAATATATATAATTCATGGATATAAGGCATATGATTTATGCTAATGTAAAATTAAATATATTATAAAAATAACTGATCTCCCTTTTGTATCCTTAAAACTAAGGAGTGTAATTTGTAAGCTCTTTAAGACTGAATTTAATTAAAACTTAATTTTGTTTGACTTTTTATTAAACGAGCTACAAAATCAAATTTGAATTTACTTATTAATTTACTTGAAATTAAGCTTAAAAAAAACTCATTTGAGTTTTGCTTATTTATTAAATGAGTTGCAAATCAAATGCAAACTCGACTTATTAATTTAATAAGTTAATTTTATGGACATATTTCACACTTTAACATGTGTAATTTAATTTTCACTTCACTTTAGCCACTTATTTTTTAATTTTCACTTTATTTTAATCCTCCTAACTTCATTTTAAGCCTTTATATTATCTCTATATATTTTAATTATAGTTAGAGTCATTAGAATTAAAACGAATCATTCATGCTTTAAACCAATATTCACAATTAAATAAACTTTGATTAAGTGGCTTATTGATATTGATATTATCTCATAAGATTGAAGATTGAAATTTCAAATTTTAAGAGAAGCTTATATAATCTAAAGAAAGTATGAGGGAATTTTTATTTCTTTTGTTAAATAAAAGTGTCTCTAACGTGTACCATCACATTCATTCTATGAATATATATAGGGTAAAGCATCAAATAAATTTTTTAATTTGTCCCAAATAAAAGATAAATGAACTTTTTCATCAAATTTATCTTTAAACTTATATTATTTCGTCAAAATTATCCCTAATTTTATATTATTTCGTTATAAAAGTTATTTTTCATCAAAATTACTCCCGATCTTATATTATTTTATCATAAAAATCTAAACTATTGATTGAAAAAGATATTAATTTAGAAATGATAAGTGAGCGGGGTGAGAATTATTCTCCATTCTCTATCCCATGTTTCTCATGAAGAGATTTTTTCTTGTGTCCCTATTTTTATGAGGACTTCTTGCTCAACGAAAATTTCTCGTAAATCAAATATTTTATTTTTAAATTATTTTTTAAAAATATAATTTATTAAACTATAAAATAAAAATTTTTAGCAATACTTTTACATATTATTATACTTTTATTTAATTTATTTCTCCATATATCTATTACAATTAGATGAACGAGCATAATTATTACTTCATGAAAAATCATTTTTCACATTATTCAATTAATAAATTTTTATTATTAAAGTGAAACTGTGTTTTTGAAATTTAAACATTTAAGGATTTAGAGATTTTGAGGAAGTCGTGTTTTTATTGAAGTACATATGGGTTTGATTCTCTTAAATTGCGTTTATAACATATACATTCTGCTCATCTAGTATTTTTAAATTTTTATAATAAAATAATACAAGATGAAATAATATTTTGACTAAAAAAGAATTTTCTGCTTAAATAATATAAAATTATGAGTAATTTTAACGAAATAATATAAATTTAAAAGTAAATTTGATAAAAATATTTATATTATCAGTTTAAAATAAGTTCAAAGATTTATTCGATACTTTATTCAATATATATATATCTGTTAGGTTCAAGTGTACGTCAAGATTACCCCCTAACTAATTCAGTTGGTTTGTGCGTATATCTGAGATTTTAAAATCCGGATTTAATCCTCATCCATAATCTCCCTCCTCTTTTACCCTGATTATTAAAAAAAAAGAAAAATAAAAGTCAAGTATATACATGTTCTGGATGCGTGGAAATTGTGAGCAAACCTATGAATGAACGAAATATGTGGGACCGGGCCAACTTCTGTCAAACCGCTAGACACGCTTCGTCCTACATAATATAGCATTCAATTCAATCCTTCGATTCACCATTACCAATTTCCAAAAACAAAAGTCTGTCACCAAAAACTTATAAAGATCCGATCCATACCCTTTTTTCTTCCTTTCTTTTTGTAACCCTATTTTCATTTCATTTTTCTTATATATCCTACGTGAATGTAAAAATCCCATAATGGAAACACAAGCAGAATCAGGAAGCAAAACCACCCTCACCAGGAAACCCTCATCCTCCTCCTCCTTCCGTCTCCGCACGCCCAGCCTCAACTCCCTCCGTCTTCGCCGCATCTTTGACCTCTTCGATAAGAACGGCGACGGTATGATCACAGTCCAAGACCTCAGCCAGGCGCTCAGCCTTCTAGGCCTCGATGCCGACTTCTCCGAGCTGGAATCCACCATCAGGTGCCACATTAGGCCAGGCAACGTCGGGCTGGCGTTCGAGGACTTCATGTCGCTCCACCAGTCACTGGACGAAGCATTATTTAGCTTGGACGATAATGAAGAGGACCCCATGACGCAGGAAGAGTTTGACCTGACCGAGGCTTTTAAGGTTTTCGACGAGGACGGAGATGGGTATATTTCTGCGCACGAGCTACAGGTTGTGTTGAGGAAGTTGGGTATGCCTGAGGCGAAAGAGATGGATAGAATTCAGCTGATGATCTTTTCGGTTGATCGGAATCATGATGGCCGTGTTGATTTCTTTGAATTTAAGGACATGATGCGAAGCGTTAGTATTCGCAGCTCCTAATATTTTATTTTTGGGGGTGGGGGTTAATTTGACTTGGATTCGAACTCAAATTTACTTTTTAATGTTTCTTTTTCTTTTTGTTTGAATGTACGAATTCAAGAATTCCACTGATGCAGTTACGTTAAGTATCATCTCTACTTTCAGGTTCTGTATACATTTAAGTTAGATAGGACACACAAGAAAAGAAAGGTGAATTTCAATGTCTTGAGCTCACGTATAAAGTAAAATCAATTAATTCATAAAAAGATATACTAATGAAAATTTCTGCGTCGAACTTGTTCCAAAAAAAAAAATACAACTTCAAATACATTCATATTCATATGGGATTTTTTCATGTTTTTTAATTCTACTATGCTTCTGCAGATTATTCAAAAGGTAGATAAGTATATTTTACCTTTTCTTTTTAATGGAAGCTTTCGTCTCTGACTTTTTGTTTCGTTGGTTCTATCTGGATAAATAGACGTGTGATATAGTTCTGAAACAAATCCTGGTAACAATGAGATTTTTTCTAGTGGAATTAAAAATTGTTTTATGTGATTGTAAATGCAAACTATTGTTTAATTCATAAAATCTTTTTATTGATTTAATTTTGTTTAAAATCAAATATCAAATATAATATTTTTAAAGATGATTTGAATACCATTAATTGGTTAAAAAGTGAAAATTCTGTGTACGCTGAATTACATTTATCAATTGGGAGTTGAAGAGTTGTTTTGACCAATTTAGGTTTCATTTCACACTCCAAATACTTTTCAAACTGTGCCGTATGAATAAACTGAAGGTAGAAAGTTATGTAACCAAAAGAAGAATCAAAATTAGAGGTGATAAATCAATAATAAATAATTTTAAATATCAATCAAATTTAGTTTAAGTATTTTCGAGTTTCGGTTTGGTTTAATTCTAGTTTTGATTCTATATTTTATAAAATTATTTTTATACTCATATTTATTATATAATTAAAAATTATCAACATATAAAATTGATTGATAAATAACTTTTATAATCAAAAATTAAAAATTATATTAATTAATATTTAATTATTTTTATTTTTTAATATTTATTCAAATATATATATATATATATAGGGTCACCTGTAGTCAAAATCATTTCAATCACAAAAAGTAGATCCATTGAAAAATTAAAAAACCACTTTAAACAAGTGTGATGTGACTGCACCTAAAACATTTTCCATGAAATTATATATGGGGGTGTCTATTATTTTATTTAAATTGTAAAATAGATTAAAATTTATTAATTTAATTAAATTAAAAATTTTATTCAATTGATTTTTTTAAAAAGTTAGTTAATTCGATTCAATTTAATTTAAAAAATTAAAAATAAAAAAAGAATTAACCAAATTTTATATTAAGAAATAAACTTTTACATAAACGATATCAATATAACTTAAATATTAAATATATCCTATATGTAATTAATATATAATAAGTTTTACATATGTAAATAGTTAAAATAATATAATTTATATTAAATAATTTTAAAAATATTTTTTACGATTTGATTCAATTCATAAAAAATTTAAGTTTAATTCAATTTTTATAAAATTTAAAATATGATTAATTCAATTTTGATAAAAAAACAAACTAAAATAAATTAAACTGATTGACGTATACTTCTAATTATATATTAACAATTAGCATTATTATATATATTAAAAGTGAATTATGCCCGATTCATGTTCTCTTTTCTTGCTTTCTTTGTTTTATAATTTTTTTTCTCTTCATCGCAGTCCAAGTAAATGGAAATATGCAATCATTTGCATCAATTCTAGTAGCAGACAACAGTTGCCTCCATACATACCCTGTAAAAGAACACTCATCCACACTTATTATAAGTCTACATCTAGTATAAAACGTTTTTTTTAAAGGGCTTACATAGACATACATGCCTAGGAATACCTTCTCATTACTATCTCAAAAATGAATGAAACTGCTAGGGTTCATTCTTAATAACTCAAACTTATATTCTTTTAATCTCCTAAATTGATTCTTTTCATCACCATCAATAATTTTTACAGCTTTGCTCCTATCTCCCCAAGCTTTAGTCCAAGTGACATTAATTTGGAGTTCCTCCTTAACAGTTTTGATGAACCCATTCAAGTTCCAAGTTGGATCAACCTTAAAGGTCTTTAGATACCTTTTAGCAAGCCACTGAAAAGGTCGCATGTCTAATATTATGATCTTTAGAACAAGTGTGAGTAAACACACCTTATTTGATTTGGATTGTGTTAGATCATTTATAATTGGTAGATATGATAAGTAAAACTCACACCTTTTTTTACATTTTGCCATGTATATTTTAGTATCATCAGGCTTAAACCTAATCCGCCACCTATGTTTGATTGCCCATTCCCTAACAACAAGCTTAAACTCATCAAAGTTTTTAAATTTCATCCTAAGTTTAAATGTAAGGTATCCTCATATCCCTTTCGACTATAAATTCTAGATATTTACACCTCCCACCTTTATTCTCACCATCACCATCACTATCAATTTCAAATCCATTAAGTAGCACATTTGAATTTGGATACTTCTCATCATCTGACCCCCAACATTATTCCCTTTGATATTACCCTTTATATTTATCCCTTTGACCTTGCCTCTACCTTTGTTCTTCTCACTTTTCTTCCTAAAAGATCCTATAGGCATATCTAAGTCAATATCTTCATCAACATTAGTCTCATACAACTCATCATTAGCCTTAAAATCATAATCATTATCTCTCAAATAAGTATTAGGAACCTTGATGTCATCATCCTCACTAAACTCCCTTCCTCATTCACCTTCATCTTACCCTTCGTAGCTTTCCCACTTTTTTCCCCATACCCAACAGTGGTTAATGATGCTCTAACTTTAGTTAATCCATTTATCCATTCCTTATTATAACTTTCAATAGTAGGAAGTTGACTTATATTCCTTAAAACATTAATATCTTTAATTCAAGTCACCAATATATGAACAATTCTAATTTTTATTTACATTAAACCCCCATTTCTAACACATTACTGTCAGTCTTTAACTTTTTTAACTCTCCTCATATGTTTCATTTCCTAACATCCATTTGTAGCTCATCTCACCACTTACTTTACATCATTTTGTCATTCTCCTAATTTCTAATATAGATAATTTATCAAAGCAACAAAAGTCAAAGTATCTATAGAACCACCCATATATCCCATAGACCCATGCTATCCACAATAATGGAAATAAAAAATTTTGCCTCCCAAATTGTGAATACATATACATGACAACAACAACAAAATAATAAGATAATGATAATTTAGGAGAAATATACTAAGACAATGTGAGTGTGTTGGCATTTTTATTCAATAACACAATAAGTTAAAACAACAAAAGGTTAAAACATAATCAACATTATATTATTATATGAACCATATAGCTAAATCCATTATCAAATCTAGCTAATATTTGTTTATTTAGCATCTAAACCCTAAACCCAAAGTAAATCCATTATCAAATCTAGCTAATAGTTGTTTATTTAACCTGAACCCAAAGTAAACAAAATTTTATATTTTAATCAAACAATGTACGCACAACCATCAATGAAGCCACGATGCAACAATAAACAAATCAAATTTCACATGCATGCACTATATTCAGTAAAACCCCATATCTCATCTTTGATTAACCTATTTATATTTCACCCAAAATTACATGCACTACTTAGCATATTTCATAAGGAAAATGAATGTTTTTACTTACCATACTAAGGGGCATCAATATTGTCTTCCCTCTTTTCCTAATCCATTACATCAACTTCAAAATCCTAATTTTAAACTTTGAAATCCTAAAGTGATGTTTGTTAGAATAATGTGATTTGAATTTGTAGGAGAGGGGATGAGAGTAAAGAGAGCAGGAAAGGAATATAATTTTTTCCACAATTTTTTCGATTAGTTCAGGATATAAGTTGATCGAATTGATAAGCATTTAAGTGAAGTTGAGCATTGAGAAAAATGAGATATCTCGTGGTGGGTTAACAGTGGATAAAGGGAGGGCAAAAGAGTCTATTTGCATAAATCATTATATGAATATCTTAAGTGGGGTCAGTTGGCTGAGTCAATAATTGTTAGCCATGTCATTATCGGTTTGTATTAATTGGTCAAAAATTAGAGCTAACTTGTAATAATATAAATTACATAGTTATAGTACTACAATAATGAAAATTTTTAATAAGTGATCATAATAAAATAGATCCCAAAGTTAAATGACCTTGGATGCAATTTACAGAATTAATTTAAGTTTCGGCAAAAAGTACCAAATAAACCTTTGAATTTGTGTCAAAATGATAATAAAGGACAAAATAAATTTTTTGGTCAAATTTATCCCTTGAACTTATATTATTTCATCAAAATTACTCTTGATTTTATATTATTTCATAATAAAAGTCATTTTTATCAAAATTACCCTTGATCTTATATTATTTCATCATAAAAGTTAAAAATATTGGTTGAAAAAAACATTAACTTAGGAATGATAAGTGGATAGGGCGAAAACTATACCCATCCTCTATTCCACTCTTTTTATGAAGGAATTTTCCTTTTGTCTTTACTTTCGCAAGGACTCTTCGCATCATGAAAATTTCTTACAAGACAAATATTTTATTTTTTATTATTTTTTAAAATATAATTTACTAAATTATAAAATAAAAAGTTTTTAATAGTACTTTTACATACCATTATACTCCTGTGTAACAAATTGAATATAATGATCAACAAAGTATTTGGTTTAAGTGAAAACTATTAGAATATAACATATTTAACATTGTTGTTGCCTCAATATTTGAATTGTCCTGGTGCTATGAAAAATATAACTTTCATGGTCTAACTTTTGGCAAAAATTTATCTTGATTGGATGTCTATTGTCACAATCTCAAATTTTCGGCTGCATTTTTTAACAAGCCAATGAATAGCCCTTAGTTAGATATTTGGCAAGCAAATGATTTATGATCAGTATAAGAGTGAGCTTTTAACAATGTAAGCGGGATATACGTAATAATGCAAGCCATCAGAACAGTATGAGATAAATATAAGCATAGGGCAAGGCAATCACAAAGCATAAGGCAAAACAATCACGTAGCACGAGATAATTTATCAACCAGCATATATATGTCTATTGATCCGTCGTCGGTAAGGAAAAATTGTTGACAAAAGTCAAAGATTCACCTCGTTAGTGCCCAGTTTGAGCGGCGGACAACTTGTCACTGCCCCTTAAAGAACATCAAGAGAATATCCATAGAACGAACGTTGAGTGGATTCTGCGACGACGAATTTAATAATGTCATTTAATGACATTAAAGTATAACATATTTATTTAATACAATAATTTTTTATTTTGTTGGTTGTCTAATCTAACAATAAGTTATTAATTATCTATCCATAATATGAAAATTGAGTGGATTATGCGATGACGAATTTAATAATATCATTTAATGACGTTAAAGAATAACATATTTATTTAATACAACAGTTTTTTATTTTATTGGTTGTCTAATCTAATAATAAGTTATTAATTACGATATTGTAATATAATAATGCAAAAGACATTGTGATCTTCGCTCATGAAGGAGTAAATATTACATTATTTAAGGAATTCTCCCTCCAAAATAACTAAAATATAATTAAAAAAGGACTCTTTTACCCTTATGAATTACAAAGTTCGTTCTATATTCTCTTCTTCATTGAGGTCTTTCCACTTCACTAAGCAGTCCTTATATTGACGATGATAGGATTTTACGGCTCTATCGATAATGATATTCTTGACTTTCCTTCCTGGTGTGGTTTTTTCGTGATGGCTGATCTGGATTACTCATTCCTGCTTACATCTGTAGCTTCTGGGTGATATGGTTTTAATTTGCTATGGAAGACAGGATGGATATTCATCCACTTTGGTGGATCAATCTTGTAACTAACATTTCCAACTTTGGCAATAATTAGAACACGGCCTTCGCATTTTGGCACCAATCTCTTGTCTCACTTATTAAAGATGCACAGTTGCTCTTGTAGCAGCTTCACTAGAACTAAGTCAACAATGTCAAAGCTTTAGGGTCGGTAGTCTTAGTCTGCCCATTTTTTCATCTGCTTCACAGCTTTCTCTAGGTATGTGTAGGCAATGTCGATATTTTGTTCCTTTCGCCATGAGCTATGTCCGCATCTAAAGTCTTCGCTGGAGCAGCTATTTTAACTACTTTCCCATTCTTATGTAAAATTTCATGCTTTGGGATTTCTACCAGTGTAAAGACCATCACCTGTATATGGTAATGATGGTTGTTAGCATGTAACAATCTTAAACTAGAAAATATTTTCAGGGGGTTTCATTTACTTGAGTGTGGCAGTCAGTGACAAGAACTCGGACAGCGGCAAGATGGAAGGAGGAGATCGGTGGGGGGTTTTGGGGCGGTGGGGGAGGAGGGTAGTGTGAAATGTCAAATGAAAAGGGAAGAGGGGAGGGGGAAGGAAGGAGAGGGATCTGTTAATTTCCTCACAAATAACTCACAGAAACAGGGAATTTCACATCAGAAGTGAAAGCATTCTTAAGCTCAAACATACATTTGAATAATTACTTTAGCTATCTTAAAAATATGAAAAATCCATAACCAATAACATATTTCTAGCCATAAATATGACCTAGCTCAAAACGTAAGTTATTTTCATCATTTTTTATTCTTAAATCCATCCACTATTACTCTTGAAGTCTGGCACAACTGCCAAAGCCAACCGGTACAGAGCATATATTTCGCAACCTATCTACGTTAAGCGATAGAGTTGCTCAACTTAAAGGGCTCTTCAACCTTCCAAGCCACATCTCTAAACATTCATATCACGTTTCACCAATTATATTTCAACATCAAAATGATTCCAACAAAGCCACTCCATAAAATTCAGCCACATATGATGATCCCAATAAACTGCAATTGCAAGTTGCAATGATCAATGGTTGGAAAAACGCCATCACTAATCCAAGATCCATCATATATGTGCAAAACTAAGGACAAAATAAAGTTTGTTTAACAAACCTTTAAATGTTATACATGAAAGCCCTCTTCGACTAACCCCATACAGCACAGCTGGAGCATCTCACCACATCTTCCATCTGTTTCCAGCTTAAGCCTTAGCAAACATCAAAAGCCAATGTCTTATGTTTCCTTTTCTGTTCTTTAATACTCTCTTCACAACACTGATCTTTAAGAGCTCCAAGTACTCTTAGAAAGATAGTGACATCTCTAATTCTTCAAGTGACAACAGTCTTTAACCAGCTTTTTCAGGAGTGATTTTAAACGGAAAGCGAGTTTTGATGTATAGGAAAAAAAAATGTAAAAGGGGATCTTTAACATCACCATGGCCAGACCAGAGCAACAGGGGGTTGGACCAGTGGCGAAATCCTCCACCACATCTTCCTCTTGTTCTTGCAAGGGGCTTCAGGCCATGCCAGCCCCCTTGGTTCCGCCAATGCATCTGTCCGTCAGTCTGAGGGTGATAGCTTGTTGATATATCTAAGGGGAGCCCAACAGATCTAAGGTATCTAACTAGAATGAATCTATAAAGCGAGCATCCTTATCGATCATAAGGCTTTTTAGGGCATCTCAATATTTCACCACAACATAAAGAATGCTCAAGTTATATCTTCAGCTGTACAGTACTTCTTTATTGAGATGAATTTGCCATATTTAGAAAATCCATCATAACCACTATAATCACATCTAGCTCCTCTGCTTCTAGCATATTTGTGATGAAATCTAGCGACACGTGCTCCCAGGTCTTGGTCATGACTAGTAATGGTTCCAACAATCCTACAACTTTTTGGTTTTTAAATTCATCTTGTTAGCACACTAGGCAAATTTTGCTGCATTCTCACACATCGTCTTCCATTTGATGCTAATAATGGCCTTATTGTAAAAGTACTAGTGTTTATTACCAACCTAGATTCCGACCTATAGAGTATCATGACACTCGTAGAGGAGTTTTCTTCGAATTCTCAGCCTTTAGAACGTAGAACTTGTTCTACTTTATCATGAGTGTCTCATCGTCCCATTAAAACTCTTTAGTTTTTCCCACTTTTACCAAGTTGATTATTGCCACCGCATGAAGGTCTTTTGGGAGATGCTCTTTTGATCAACTAATGTAGAGAAGTGCTTATTTAACCATTGGACAGGTAGTCCAATAATCTCATGGTAGCCAACTCTACTTTCCTACTTAGGACATCGACAACTCGCTTGCCAACACGACTTTCCTACTTAGTCCATCGACAACTTGATTACTCTGGCATGTGCTTAAAGTCAAAATCAAATTCAGCTAAGAACTCTTGTCATTTCTCCCATTTCAGAGTCAATTTTGATCGAGTGAGAAAGTGGCTTACCCTCGTGTTATCTGCCTTTGCAATGAGCTTTCATCCCGACGCATAATGTCTCCAGACTTGATAGTGAATCACTGCTAGCATCTCTTTTTTCTATGTTTTATACTGCATTCAGTACCATAGGTTATACACCGCATTCAATACCATTTAGCTTTGGGAGGGGTATCAATTTTGTGTGACAGAATTTTAATTGAAAATTTATAGTATTTTAATAAAAACAATTTCTATCAATCTATCATACTGGGATTTGCTATTGTATATTTAGAATTTTGAACAATAAATAAAATTAATTTAAATTTTGACTTCATATTTAGAATTTTGTTACATTTTAAGTTTTTTTAATTTTTTATTCAAAACATCTTAGCTTTTTGTTTAAAAATTTTATTTTTTAGGTTTCTTTAATTTCTTATTTAAAAGTATTTTAGAATTTTTACTTTTAAATTTTCTAATTTTTTATTCAGAATATTTTTTTATATAATTTGGACGTCATGTTTATTAGAATTTTAAATTTTAAATTAAAATAGTTTTTTTTACTATGGTAGTTGGTTTTCTAATTTCATATTTAGAAATACTTATTGATATGCCAATTTTTTATAACATTATGTAAAATAATGACATTTTTATTATGATAGTTGAGTTTTCTAATTTTCTATTTAGAAATACTTTTTTAATATGACAGTTTTCTATAATATAATATAAAATAATGATATATGACTATATTATAAACAATTGTTTGATAAATGATAAACAATAGTTTAAAATGAACTCTAACACTAAAATTAATAATATATATTAGTATTGAAATTCTGCACTACATGGACTGTATTTATATTTGTATTTTAAATAAATATTTAATTAAAATTTAAATTTTTAGTTTTTTATTACTAACAAATATTTTAATAATTTTTTTAGTTGAAATTATGTCATATAACATTGAATGTATGAATCAATAAGTAATCTTTTGTTATCATTTTCTCTATACATAATTATAAATTTTAGAAATTTTATTTATTTTTATTAAATTGACAATAATTTTGTTAATAAAATAATAATTAATTATTTAATTAATTAACTAATTATCTAATAAAAATAAATATTAAATTTATTTAAAATTTATATTCATTTGATCGGTTGGAAAGACAATTTTCACTTCAAAATGTGCAACACTTGAAATTGCTATAATAATAGTAATTTGTCCAAGAACATCTATTAATAATTTGTGTTTTGTCATTATTAAATAGGTTAATACACTAATTTTTATGTTTTGCTCTATTATATTATTTAATTTTTTTTTTTTTAAATTATATTAAAATATATTTATATTTTTACTGCATCACGTTAAATAAAATTTCTGTCCTTTTTAACCCAATTTCCGTCTACCAATAATGAAAAAGTCAATAAATTGAATTTTAAAATTTTAAAATTGCAAAATAACCCTTTTTCCTTTCATCCTGGTTTTTCTTCTTCCTGCTCTACAAATTTCAGAAATTGTCTTCTTTTTATTTTTGGGTTTTTTATCCAAAATTTCCTTCTTCCTTCCCACAAATCCTTTGGCTTTTTCATTTTGTTTCCTTCCCATCCTTCCTATCTTATTTTTCCACCAAAAGCCCAAAAACAAAAGCCGAAATGAAAATGAATTGCAACTCCAGTATGGTGTTAACTCATACCAAAAAGCCGATAGGAAAATTTACAATTCACATCTTCCCATCCTAAATTGCTTCGTTTCAAGTTTCAAAAAAAAAAAAATTAAAGCATCAGATCTCTAATGGCTTCTGCAAAGGAGAAGAAATTCACTGTGCTCAGCATTGCAATTTCGGAGCCCCGATCTCCCTCATCGTCGTGCTCGCCTATCTCACTCTGTTGGAGTTGGTGTTCGAGTATCTCACCGTTGTTGGAGTTGGCGGAGAATCAATTTGGGATTTAGGTTTTGATTGATAGATTTTTGTTTGATCTTGATTTTAATTTGGGATTTGGGTTGCTTGCGAAATTAGGAATTGATATGGCTGCAATTGAGTTTGATTAATCCGAGATTTGATTTTTGAGATGGAATTGGCCCTTGTTTATTTCTGTGAATGATTATTATTTCCATGTTTTTTATTCGTCATCTTTACTTCGGCGCAATCCATTCAGCTATCGTTAATTTCTATGTTTGCTTTTTCTTTTGTTGATGATTTCGCTAATGAGAGCGAATTGATTGTTCTGGATTTTGGGTGAAGGCAAATGAAGATGATGTTCTGAATTGAAGGTGAGGGCGAATCGATTGAAGATAATCTTCTGAATTGAAGATCGATTCAACCATCCATTTCTTGATCTTTCTTTTTTATTATTTTCTGGATTTTGATTTTGATTTTGATTTTTCCGGGTTATGATGATAATGGTTTTTTTATATTTGAATATGGAATTTGATTTTTACTGAATTTGTTTGGTTGGAATGGATGGGTTGTTATGATGATTGAATGTTGAATCAGTTTGTTTTTTTTGTTTGAATTTAATTGTTTGTGTTTTTGATTATTTGAATGGTGTTGTAGTGGCATAAAAAAAGATTTAACTAAAGATAAAAATTATTATTGACGTTTTATATTAATTTAATAAAAATATAACAATGTGTCACAGAAGTAAGATGTAATAACCTTTTAGTATAATTTTACAGAGAGAGGCTAAATTGTATAAAAAGAGATTAAATTGTATGTTAATGTAAAATTTAGGGGTCAGAGTATTTAACCCTTATTAATAAGTTTGAACTACATTAATAATAAATTAAAATAATAAAAATAAGATAGAAAGAAAACTTAATATTAGCTTAAGTAAATAAATTAGAATGAGTATAGAGGGGTGATATTATTAACTCTTAACTCGATAAAATAGTATTTTTACTAAATGATTTTTGTTTTTATGTTTGAAAAAGATACTCTGATTTATAGTAAATATTGTTGTTAGCCTAATTTAGTAAAAATATTATATAAAAGTTTAAATATTAATGTTATATAAAAAGTTTAAATATCACTTATATATTAATTAGCATAATTGAAAATTTTCCTCATTAAGAGGAGTTTTAAAATTGTTATGATTATAAATTTTTTTATGGTAATTAATTATTTTAATTTTATTTATAAATTTTTTAATACGATAGTTTTTTATAGTATAAAATAAAATAATGACATATGACTATATAAAATAATGATACATAGTTGTCTCAATATATAGTTGTTTCAATATATATTATTAATTACGGTCTCATAATTAATTTTGAATAATTATTTGTCATTTGTCAAATAAATATATATAACATTGTTAAGTATTATTGTTTTATATTATATTACAAAAAACATCAAATTAAAAATTCTGAATAGAAAATTTTAAAAATTAATTGTCATATAAAAAGATTTTGTAAATAAGAAAAATCTAAACAACAAAAATTTCAAAAAAAATTTTAAACAAAAAATTAGAGAAAACTAAAAGGTAAAAAATTTAAACAACTTTTAAATAAAAAATTAGAAAACTTAAAAAGTAATTATATTAAACAAGAAGCTAAAATTCAAAATTTCAAATATATAAAATCTAACAAACAGTGTAATAGATTGTTAAAACTTAATTTATACAAGTTTAAAAAAATTTCTTAAAATTATGTTACATAACATCGAAAGTATGAATTAATAGATAATGTTTTATTATAATTATCTCATATATGTATATATAATTTGTAATTAACTATTATTTTATTTTTATTATGAAATACTTAATATAATTTGTTTGATTAATTATCAGAAATTACTTTACTCAAATTTAATAACTGTCTCTTGAAATTGTGCAACTTAAAATTGAAGGTATGAATAAATAGACAATTATTTGTGATAAATATCTTTCTACATAATTATAAATTTTGAGAAATTTATGTTTTATGTTCTTATTTTAGTTACTTGATAATAATTTTCAATAAAATAATAATTAATCATTCAATAAATAAAATATTTCTTCATCCACACTAAATATTAAATTTATTTAAAATTTACTATTATAATCATCTCACACAACATGCGGATTTACAATTAGTTATATATAATTATTTGATAAATAACAAATAATTATTTAAAATTAATTCATAGATAGAAATATATATATATATATATATATATATATATATATATATATATATATATATATTAATTGATTGATTGATTCTTATAATTGATGCGGCATGATATGAAGATCTTATATTTAATTAGAACTTTTATTTAAAATCACTATAGAAAATTTCTTATTTTCTCAATCAATTAAAGTCTAATATTTTTAAGCAATAAAATTAAAAGGCAACTTATCATCACACATGGCGAAGTGTCAAATATATTTATATATATGAAGAGCACCTTATCAATATATATGGTAACGTGTCATATGTGTGTCATATATATTTATATTTATACTATATAAAAATAAATAATTAGAAAAAATTTGTTTAAACATAAACAGATATAAAAAAATTTTAAATTGACAATAATAATTTTAAGTTATAAATTTTAATCGGATGAATAATTTTTTTATAAGATTAATTATTAGTTCAATCTTGAAATTTATGATTATTTACAATAATTGAAATAATGAATAAAATATTTATATATTCAAGTTAGTGTTATTTTATTTTTAAATATTTAAAAAATTAAGATAAGTGTAGTTTAAGTTTAAAAATTTTAAATTAAATAAAAATTTAATGGATTAATTGACCACCATAATCTTTTATCATTTAAATTTAAAAATTAATTATATTCATCTGTAAATATTTTTTCTCTCTTTCTTTGTCTTTCACATATATATATATATATATTGTACATGTGTAAGATTTCTAATCATTAAATAAAATTTTATCTCCTATTTTTTAGAAAAAGAATATTGATATCATGTCTACTAAAGAAAAATCACTTCAATTTATTGAGATCAACAAACTAATATTTGCATAAAAAAACAAAATATCAAAATTTTGATATTTTAAAAAGGGTTCATAAAAAGTTATTCTGATCGTATAGGAAAATAACAACTATAAAAAATTATATTGATGGATAGTGAGATTTAGATTTTTTTATGTTGTATTTTTTAGATTTTTATATTAAAATATTTTATTATTTTTCAAGAAATAAAAATTATAGGCAGTAAGAAATTTTCAACTATATAGTTGAATAATTCAAGAATATATATATATATATATATATATATAAAGCCTTACACCATTTCTAATAGTATGGTAAAAAATGTTAATACGTTATTTATAAAAAAAGTTATCTTTAACTTCTTTCATAATTGTTATAGTGATAGTTTGTAAATAAATTATACCTTATAACTTTATCCTCTTTAATGAAGTTGAGAATAAAGTAAAAGGTTCACAATTTTTAAGTATTAAATTCTTATACATTTTTTTGTTTTATCGTGTATATTACATAAAATAAATTTTTGTATTTTAGATGTCTTTAATTAATATTTTAGGAGAAAAGAGAGTACTGATTATCAATTCCAACGTAAATAATATTTTTATTTGAATTTTTATTTATTAGTATTTATTTTTATATTTAAATACTTTACAAATACAAATTCATAAGAATGCAAGTAATATTATAGGGTGATAGTGGAAAAAGAAAGAATACTAATTGAATAAGAGAATGAGAATCATCCAATTAGAGCTTTGTTCAACTGCAAAACTCTATTTTATAATAGTAATTTATTCTCATTATAGATAATTTTAATTTATAAATTGTAATGCTGAATTTTTGTATATTTTTATTGAATTAAATCATATATAATTATCACTTTAAACTCTAGTAATATCTTTCATTTAGAAAATAATGAAGGCACAATAAATTTATATTTAAAATGTGGTTTATAAAGAAGTAATTGTCTTATAAAAATAAAATTTTTTAAATATATTTATCATTAAAAATATTATTATAATATTATTTTGACATTTTAATTATTATAGTGAATATGTCTCTATAATGCACGAAAATTCTTATAGAGAGGTATATTTGCATTTTGAGAATGTTTTCTTTCAAAAAAACTCACCAAAATTCATCCGAAACTTTTTAGACACGTTTTTTCAATTTTGAAAAATTTTAAAAAAATGTGTTTTCATTTTGAAAACACATTTTTTTTACTATTAATTATGGTTATGAAATTTATGGACAAATACTTTTTATTTTTAAATATTTGATTGATTATTATCATTTCGTGTATTTTTTTTAGTTAATATTGATTTAGATAATTGTTTTTAATATTAGTTTTTATATGATCTGATAATTAGTTGCTTCAATATTTATTATATGTAAGAGAAAATATTTATAATTTTGTCTCTATGTTTTTTTTATATTTACTCGTTTCTTCAATGTTTCATTTCCTATATTTTTAAAAATACTATTTTTTCGTGTTTGTTTTCGTGTTTTCCATTTCTATGCTATCTAGATATATATATTGATGATGAGTAACAAAAATAATTTTTTTATTTCTTGATGTTGTTTTGTTTAGTTTTTAAATTTGGTTTTCTTATCATATTGTCTTAAATTTACTTAAAAAATTATATTTATTAACAAGTTTATTTTATATATATTCTAAAAAAAATTTAATTAGTTACAATATTACATAATTTATTCTTTTTATTTATATGAATATAAAATTAAAAATTAACCTTTTTGAATTAGAGACATAAGGGAAAGAGGGCTATATACACAATCATCTGAACTAGACAAAAAATGTTGTAATTAAACAAATAATTTATTCATATATCTAATAACTATGTTAATTATGTGCAATACACGTGGAGTAGAATTTAGTATATATAAAGGGCAACTTATCATTAAATATGGTAACATATATATATATATATATATATATATATATATATATATATATATATATATATAATGTAAATTTTAAAAAAGGCAAATTATGAAAAGCAAACCCTGAAAATTTCCAAATAGAAAAAGGTAAATCGTGAAAAAATTTTCATGTCTTTAGATTTGATATTATCTATTTCAATCATGTATATAATATAAAGTAAATAATAAAATAATTTTAAAAAATAAAAAGAAAATACAAATAATTTTAGCACAAAATTGAATCAGAAGTAGAAGCATAGAGTGATGTATTCAAAATTTTGATTTTTAACAACTAATTTCATATGTATTCAATTTCGTTTAGCTTAAAAAAGATAATTTTATAATTTTTAAAGAATTATATATTTTTTGTTTATATATATTTTTCTCATTTACCTTTCTATATATAATCAATCAATATATATTATCAATTTCAATTTCAGAATTAATTTTAAATTATTATTTATTATTTATCAAATAATTGTGTATAATACAATCATGTGTCATTAGTTTACATTATGTTATAGAAAACTATTATATCAAAAAAATTTCTAAATAGAAAATTATAAACATTAACTGCTAAATAAAAAAACTTCTAAATATAAATCTAAAAAGGAAAATTCTAAAGAAGATGCTAAAATTATATATAAAAAATTATGAATACGAAATTATAAAAATCTAAAATATAAATATTTTAAATAACTTTTAAACAAAAAATTAGAAAAACTTAAAAATAAAAAATTATAAACAGAAATCTAAGATTTAAATTAATTCATCGATTATTTAAAATTTTAAGTATATAAAATCTAACGACAAAGTAATAAATTATCATAAATTGTTTCATTCAATTTTAGCAAGTTTTTTTTTTAATTATATCGCATAAGATTGAATGTATGAATCAATCGACGATTTTTTGTTACAATTACCTTACATATGTATATATAATTTGTAATTATCTATTAGTTTTATTTTTTATTACAAAATACTTAATATTATTTATTTGATTGATTGTCAAAAATTATTTAGTTCAAAATTTACTAATTTTTTTAAATTGTGTCATATAAGATTTGATATATAGTTTAATAGCAAGCATTTATTATAACTATTTTTGTAAATAATTACAAAGAAATTTATTTTTT
>CATIWR010063924.1:0-18092 GCA_949677035.1 Omphalea diandra | reverse complement strand
AGTAAATTAATGCTAAAAAATCGCAATAACTAATGCTCTTCCAAACATGAATTGTTATTAAAGCATTATTTGAATAATGGTCATTTTATATATGCATATTATTTATTCTTACTTTATTTTAATTGAGATGATACGAACATGGTTAACTTGTTCCAAACTCGTATACAATGTCATTATCTTTGTCCAAGGATATATCAAGAATCAAGCAATTAAAACTTTAATTTTCAACTAAATCTTTAGAAAATTAATTTGTAGCAACCTAAATTATAAAAGAATTAAAGGTTGTTTAAATATCCAAACCTAAAATGAACTAAGTTAATTTTAAGTTTAGAATTAAATATGTTTGTCAAGTTACTTAAGGTTTTACTTAAATAACTTTACCAAGTTCTTTCAAAAAACATAGAAAAGAATAATTTTTCATAAGAATCTAAATTATATTAATCAAAATTAAGTGTCATATACATGATTTAGATGACCTATTTATAGGCATTACATAGCTCATTTATTTAGAAACAAAGGACTAATTCCTATTCCAGAAATTAAGAAGAAACCAAATAGGAAAAAATATCTTACACTATTCAGTTAAGAAAAGTATCCAAACTTTCTAAATATTAACTAATAATTTAATTTAAGAAACAAAAGAAATCCTAATCTAAAAAGGAAGTAGAATTCGAACAAGAACAAAAGAGAAGAATATTCTTGAGATCTTGCGTATCTTGGAAGGTATTTGACTTGACTCCGTTGGCCTCTTTTATCATATCTGTTGTCCCTTTTTTTATTCCTCTTCAAGATTATTGTTCTTCAACCTAAAGATGGTTGCAATGTTCTTGAAATATTCTAAAATCTTTTTGAAACCTTTTTGTAAGTGTCTCTATGGTTTCACTCAAACTAATGTAATTTTGTTTGTAACTTCATCTCTTTATCGATCAGTAGGAGATCGAAAGGACAGTGGTTTTCACATTGGTGAAAACCCTAAAATATGGCATGAGTTGGATTAATGGGGGATCCTTAAGGTCTTGCATTAATTTCAAGGCCCATGTATCTAAGTAATGGTCATTAGGGGACCGAAGCAAGACCTATACATTGGTATTATCTCTAAGAGTGTAGAGTCATCACCCAACTTTGGTCGGGATAAGAATGTAGAGAAGGCAAAATCTAAACCTAATCTAAGTCAATTAAAAGGCTCATTTCTTCTTCATCACATCAGAGATTGGGTTCATAAATTATGTTCAGCTTGGAGAAGAGGTAAGGCACCTTAAATTGCCCATACATTAGGTTTCGGCCTTCAGGCATCTTTTGTTCACCTTTAATATTTTAGCTAAGTTATTGATCAATCTAATTAATGGTCCTAAGCATACATCTAGCGCAACTGAGCCAATCAAATCATTCTATGAATCCATAAGGGAGAGGGGTCATACATCATGATATAAGGTTCATCATGCATATCCATACATCCATCCTTCACATACATCACACAAAGGGGTGAGGATCATGCATTCTTGGTATAGGGATAGGCATGCATGCATCCATCATTCATGATCACATGAACTGATAATCAAGACCAACTTATGGTATAACTCAAATAAAGCACTTAAACCTAAAGTAAGAGAAGAAGTTAGTAATCAAATGATGAAGAAAAACAAATGAAGTCCCTTATAACCATCTTACCATATCTCCAAAGTTAAGTCCTTAAAACATACATCTAATGTTCATGGTAACACATCTTAATATCACAAATTAGTATACAAAACATTATGAAAATACATAATCAAAGGGATAAATATGCAATTCAAAGCATACTTACAAGATATTGAATGGTCTTAGGCAAAGATTCACCCAAATGAGATTCTAGGGTTAATGCACCCTCCTTTATATTACTCACAAAGAGCTAAAATACCCATAAAACAACTAATTATTATAAAAATTAGAATGCCAAATCAATGAGGGGGATTGAAGAACCAAAACACTATTCACATGATTAACACATAAACTCTCAACACAAGGTAAGCTCTCAAGGTTAATGGAACCTCAAGTTACTCACTTGATCATAGTCCTGAGATAATTAAAATGGAATCAAAACATCTCCTTGAAATCAAATGAAAATTCCTAAAGGCTTTTTGGCGTGATAAGCAACAAAAACCATGCGAAACATAACCAAAACTCCAATTTTGAAGTGAATAAGGGTCATAGTCATTAAACCTTACCTTATTTTATCACTAGAGTAATAAAATATCATAAAAAAAGTGCTTCAAAAAGAAAAAAATTTGAAGGAGGAGAAGAAAATAAACTTTGTAAAAAAAAAAAAGGTCTTTTAGGCAAACTGGGTTATACAACCTAATATTGAGGTTGTACAACCTACCATGAAGCCTGTATAACCTTTGTTTTCTAAGTTTTAGGAAACATAAGAAGAAAAGATTAAGGGAAGAAGAAGAGGGAGTTGGGGGAGTCCTAGATACTTTCTAGTGATATCCTTGCCTTCAAAGGCAAACAATGAGACTAATATCTCCCAAATTGCTAAGGAAATTCACAAAAATAAAGAGATTAGGTCTAATTCTACCTTGGGAGTGATGAGACTGGGTTAGAATTTAAGTTTTTTATGTTAAGTATATTTTGAAAAGTAATTTTGGCAGAATAACCTTAGGGTTCCAACTCTCTTTCTCTATTCAAACGAGATGGGGTATTTATAGGTGTTGGGTGAGTGCACCAGACCTTATTATGGTTTTGGCCGCATCCTGAACACATCCAATTATAGAGAGGGAGATGAATCTCTGAGAATTAGAGTTTGCACGTAGGTTGTACAACCAAGAATGGGTTATACATCCATTTCTTAGGGTTGTACAACCTAGGAATTAAGGAAGGACTAATTTCAAAAGATTCTAAAGATTAAAGCTCAAAGCTCTAGAATGGGTTGTACAACCAAGCTTGATGGGTTTTACATCCCTATTTGACGGGCTGTACAACCCATCAATACTAACAGGCAGTTTTGGGTTTGGTTTTGAGCTTGATCTTGGGTTTATTTTTGGGTTTCTCTAAGGTACTCTAGGGCCTTTCATCTCTTGGTAATTCCCTTTGCAATCGAAGGAATAGATTAGTGATGTACATCATCGACCTTTGCATCTCGAGATCTAAAATTTGATATTTATAGTTTGCTCTATGCTTTATGGGGCCTAGAAAATAACATTTAAGAAATGATTGTTTGAACAAGTCTCAATAATGCAAAACAAAGAATATAAACATTAGTAAGAATACCCAAAGATACAAGTCTTTAGTAGCTCTTTGAGCAAGTATTAAAGTGGTTATGGTAGCTTTCTTGCAGGAACCAAATATTTTCATAGATCTTTAGCAGTTTTCTAGAAGGTATTAAAATGGTTCTTGTAGCTCTCTAGTAAGTATCAGGTGATTTGATTTCTAACAGGTATTAAAGTGATTTTAGTAGCTCTCTAGCATGTACCAGGTATTTTGATAGCTCTTCAGTAACTTCTTAGTAAGTTCTGAAATGGTTTTGATATCTCTCTAATAGGTACCAGGTGTTTTGATATTGGATAATTAGCCTCTTATAGTCATTAGTGCTGTTGCATTTCTCTATGAGTGCTCTAGTCTTTCTGAATGATGATTCTAGCTTAGGGATGTCCTTAGGCAATTCTTCCACATTTGGGCCCTTCTAGCATTTATAAAACTAAATCTATATCATTATAGTCCTTTTAATTGTCCTAAAGGTCTATTCTTTTCTCAAAATAGTGGGTCTGAGTCCAGATGTTATGATAAGTGCCTCCTTAGGTTTTGCCCTTTTTGGGAGAAAGTAGTTCTGCTTGAGAATATTATAGATACCTTAGAAGGGGCAAGTTTGTTATTAAAGGGTGTTTTAGTGGTTTAACTTAAATTAGGAAGCTCAAGATGTTCTGTAGGTGTTCTAAAAATAATAAGGGCATTATACTAATTTGGCCTCTCTAGGACTCTTTTGGAAGCCAAGAGTATTTTGGAAAATCAGCTAGTTTAGGGTTCTTTGGGAAGTTAGAGGTATTTTAGCAAATTGGTCGTTATGGGGCTCTTTAGAAAGTTAGGGGTATTTTTATAAATTTAGTGCTCAAAGGGCTCTTTAGGAAGCTGCGGGTATTTTGATAACTTTGGGTGTAATTGGGTAAACGAGAGGCTAGGAGTATTTTGGTAATTTGGGTATAATTAGGTTTGAAGAAAGATTAAGGGTATTTTGGTAATTCAGGTGTAATTAGACTTAAAGAGACGCTAGGTTATTTTAGTAATTTGGTTGAATTGGATTTGAAGAGTTAAAAGAAATTGGGTTGGATGGGTTAGAGGAAAATTTGGGCTCATAAGGCGCACCTTGGCTTAGCTTGTCTCAAGAGCTATACAACCCAATGTATGGTTGTATAGACCAACTAAGGTTGTACAACCCTTTGAAAGTGACCTTCGGATTTACGTTATTCCTTTTCTCTCTCTTCCTTTTTTTTCTCTCAAAGCTTCGAACTTAGTTGTTAGGTTCCTTTAGCTTTTCGAGCAATTACCATGGCAAAGTATCGTGACAATGAGATATTTGATGTCCAAAAGGAGTTTCCTGACAACAATTTTAGATGTCTTGGAGTAGTTGTGTTGGCCCTATGCACCAAGATGGGGGAGGGGTTGAATTGGTGTATAAAAATTAAAATTAAAAAGAGATAGGAGATATGAGATGAGAGGAAACACAAGATTTATAGTGGTTCAGGTGTAATCAACCCTACGTCCATTCCCCAATTCTTCAAAATTGGGTATTCCACTATCTTTCAAAGGTGTTTTCAAGCTTACACCAAACTTTTACACTTGTGTTTTGAAAGACTCACACAACAACCTATACACTTGTGTTTTTAGGCTTACACAATAACCTTTACAACTTGTGTTTTAACAGGCTCACACAACAACCTCTTTTAGTGTTTTAATTGGCTCACACTATAACTTATTACAAATGGAGTTTTTGCTCACACCTAACAATGACTTAAAGAGTAACAAAGAGTGAGTAGCAAAATTGCAAGAGTTTGGGTGTAAAGTTATTAATTCTCTTGCATTTACATATGTTTGGTGAGGTATTTATAGCCTTTACCCACCAAAGAGACATTGCAATAAAACTGGTACAAGATCTTCAAAGTATGCTAGACAGATTTTTGTATTAAATGCTTGACAGTCTCAATTCACGATCGCTACTACTCATTCGTGGTCGCGAAATCCAAATTCCTTAAGGAAAACTCCATTTGTGTCTAGCCGCTAGTCCACATGGCAACTTCTGATTGGTTTACCAGGAAAATGTAGTCGTTGCCTTTTACCTACTTTCAGAAGTCACAGTCGCGAGCTTTCTTGTTAAGGACATGATAAAAGGACACCAATTCGTCTGTCATAGATGGTCATCTTCTTCCTCATGATTCGCGGTCGTTACCAACAAGATGCCTCTATAAAATTTGACTTCCCACGGTCTGTTGGGAAACTTGTCATGCAGTGATTATGGACATGCTTCCCTTTTGAGTTACATCGAAATTTGCGGTCACGATTAAAGTGTGACATACACCGCGAATTCGTCTGCCAATTTTGGGCTCCATCATTTAGATGAATCGCGGCCGAGAATGGCTTGGCGATTTCACCTGTCTGACTTCTTATAAGTCTTCTAATGGATTGCGACCGCGAATCCAAGGTAGCGGTCGCGATTTAGAAGACACTTTACATACTTTGAAGATTTTGAGCCACATCCAACTTCCAACTTAGATAAAAACTAAAGGCTACAAAACAACACTAATTTGAAACATTAGACATGATCAATCTCCTTTGTCAATATCAAAAGAGATCCAAGACCTAGGGTTAACCACCTTAGTCCAACAATGCATAATGCTTTCCACCAAGGATAGCATTCCTAATAACTACAATTAAGTCCATGTGAATGAGTTAAAGAGGCCTAGTGGTACTTACAACATTCTTTGGCTTATAGGATGCGTGGTGTTGCTTTCCCATTCGACATGGTCCACATTTCTTGTACATAGCAAACTTGAGCTTTGGAAGACCCTCAACTAGCTCTCATTTAGATAAATTTTGGAGAAGCCCTATGCTTACTTGTCCAAGTCTTTTATGTCAAAGTCATGCTTCATTGCTAATTGACACAAGACATTTGAAAGATTAGTTAGCCAATTATCTAAGTCAATTATATATGTGTTGTCTTGCCTTTCACCTTTGAAAACTACATTCTCATTTATTAAGGTGGTGATAAGGCATTCTCTATAATCAAAGGTAACTTTGTCACCTTTATCACATTATTGACTTACACGTAATAAATTTTTTTAAAACCAACAACTAAAAGACATTATCAATAAGGGGGCAACCTTTTTTACCAATCACACAAATTTCATACCCTTGGTATTGTTTCCAAATGTCATATTACCACTATCTTTTTCTTTAATGTATGTGAATAGCTTCTTATTTTTTATCATATGCTTTCAACATCCACTATCTGCATGTTAATCATTATCTTCCTCATTAGTGGTTTCCAAGTATATCTTCAAAACAAAGCAAATTCAACTTTGTTTAGGTACCCAAACATACTCGGGCCCTTGAGGGTTAGGCTTGAAAGGGTCTTCTAATTTGGGGTGAGCCTTTCTAATCTAACAAAATACATTAATGTGTCCATATCTCTGGCAATAGTGGCATTAGAGTTTAGACTTATTAGTCTTTCTCCTCTACACTACCTTGGTATAAGTAGAGGGCTTTCTCATGCTTTGCCATGTGTATGCATGCAAGAACCTGTGTGGTGATAAGTAGGAGGTGTGTGTCTTTATGCATGCCTCTTTTGGTACATGAATGCATGATTAGCTCTTTAAGGTTTAGCCTTAGAGCTTGGGGTGCCTTACCTTTAGGCATGGAAGGCTTAATGCTAAGAGCACTTTTCTTTCCAACCACCTCTATGCTAGAAGTTTGAGATGTGAAAGCTCTAGTGAAAGTAAGAGTAGAAGAAGTGGATGTAAAAGCGTCATTGAAGCCAAGACCATGTCTCAAAAAGGGTGGTGTTTGTGATACAATAAATGTATCCAGAGATTCTTTCTCCTTATGAGATTTTGAGATAGAATTTCTCAACTCAATGACTTTATTTTTTAAAAGAATCATTTTCTTTTATTAAAGAATCAAGTGAGGATGGAGTTTGAGAAAATTGTTGTAAAGATTTTTTTTTTTTTTTTTGAGTTCCTTATTAGAGGTTCTCAAGCTACAAATAAGATCATTTAAGCTTTTGATATCATCCTCATGTTTAGAATATTTTTTCTTATAAACTTTCATTTTAGACTTATATTTATCACATCTTATTAACATAGCTTCAAGTAGCTCATCATCCTTTTCCTCATCCTCATAAGAATCGATATCATTATAAGATTAAAAAAAAGTATTTACTTCATTGGAGGAGTCCTCTTAAGCCATGAGGCAAAATTTTGCAACCTCATCATCTTCCTCCTCTTTATTGGAGCCATCATCTCAATAAGCCTTAAAGCCCTTTTTTCTTCTCCTTATCTCACTTCTTCCTCTTCTTAAGGTTTCTTTTTTATTTATTTCTTCTCATGAACGCTTTGGACCTCTTTGAAAGCATGGCAAGCTTTTCTTCTTTTTTGTCACTTTCACTAGAGTCTACCTCCATTCCCTTATCTTTGCTAGAGGACTTAAGAGTAATAGTCTTATTCTATCCTTTATCTCCTTCTCCATCCTTCTTAATGGCCATCTCATGTATAAGTAACTTTCTAATAAGGACATTGGTTGGTACTTTGTCAATGTCTTCATTGGACTCTTCAACATTACGCATCCTAGCCCTAAACCTTTCTAAAGGAAGCATTTTAAGAATTTCAATGTTTACCTCATGGTTGGCCAAAGACTTTAATAGAGAGTTCATGCCAAAACTCAATGAAGTCTATGTTAAGAGAGGAGAGGTTGAAGGGAATGGTGTCTCTAGTTTGGAAATTAAAGAGTGAGCATATTTAAAGGTAGGTGATGTAGTATGGCTCACCAAAGTAATGGAAAATTAAGCAAGACATAGTTGCTCTTGACTCCACTACCTTGTTTGTTTCCATTGTGCACATAAACTCCTGAACAACCTCTTCATAATTGTGTTTGTCCTTAAAGATGAACTTTACCCATCCTAAGTTGGAGAGAAAGGGTTTGATCTCATCAAAAATGTAGAGGAAATCAAGAAGAAATTAGGAAGGAATTTTGTTTGGGGCGATGATCTTTGTTTACTTATACCTAAGCTTTTTCATCCTTATTGGTCCATTTCATAAGATGAAGAGGAAAGGTTTGCCTTTGTGGAGGAGACAAGGCTTGAGTTATTCCCTTACCTTTTTCACCTCTTATTGTAGGTTGTCCTTGGTACCATAAAAAAGATAATGAAAAAGGGCTGAAGTAATAATGTAAAGGAGAATAATAGGGAAGTTTGAAAAAAAAATGAAGTTTGATGATAGAAGGTGCAAAAAGTAAATGGAATGGTGTTAAGGTGGCTTTAAATAGGCAAGAAAGTAAGTTATAATGGATTAAAAAATCACTAAATTGGCATTAAATGCACTTCTTACACCATCTAGGTGATGAATGGTCATTACCCAATAATTACACATAAGTCACGACCATTATACCAGAGTTGTGACCGCGATTTATAAAAATTGTGAGTAATGGTTAAAAATTCCTTAGAAAGGTATGAGGTCAACAGTTAAAAATTTGAAAATTTTGAAATTTCGTAGGGGCGATGAAAAATTGCTAGAGCAAATTTAAAAGGCTTTGAAAGTGTTGAGACCTAGAAATCTTAACCATGAATCGTAGTCTCGATCATGATTTACAAGTAATTTTCAAAAACAAGCTTAAAATGAAGTCTTTTAAAAATTGGCCCAACTATCAAGTGATCAAATTGATATATGGATGGTTAATTTGATCAACTAAATATAGAGAAACTCAATTGAAAATAGAATTAATTCATCTCAACAACTCATCATCATAACAAAGCAATCATACAATCATCATAAACATCAAACAAATGATCAACAATAATCAAGTAGCAATATACTTATGCAATGAGATCTATTTTCACCCTAGAGAGCTTCCATCAAGCATCTTGATGAAGTTCATCCTTTCTTTATTAAATAGTTTAGTGAAAATATTCACAAGTTGCTTATGAGTGTAAATGAATTCTAGCACTATATTATTATTTTGCATGTGATATCTAAGGAAATTATCCCTCATGTCAATGTGTTTACTTTTGAGTGTTGGATGGAATTCTTAGAAAGATAGATTACACTTGTATTGTCACATTTGATGGGAATGTGATCAACATCTTTCCAACAATCCTTGAGTTATTGATTCATGCAAAAAATTTAGGTTCAACAATAACCTGCCACCATATATTATGCTTCGATAATGGATAAGGTGACCAAAACTTGCTTCTCACTAAACTAAGAGACTAAGCACTCACCAATAAATTGGCAAGTTTCAAAATGCTCTTCCTATCTAACAAAATACCAACATGTTGGACTAGGATGGTTAATCCTAAGTCCTAAACCTCTTTTGATCATGACAAAGGAGATTGATCAATTCTAATGTTTCAATTAAGTGTTGTTTTATAGTATTTAGATAGTCTCTAAATTTGAAGTTGGATGAAGTCCATAATCTCCAAAGAAAGCAAAATGCCTCGTAATTCGCAACTGCAACTTCATAACTCGTGATTGCAAACTAGACTAAGGCAAGTTGACAAATTTGGCAGATGAATTCATAGGCCACTTCTCTACCGCCACCAATTCAAAGAAAGGAGAGCCAAAGTCACAGACGAATTTGCGGTCTGTGTCACACCCCAGTTGAGACCACGAATTTCAAAGTAACTCAAGAGGGAATCAAGTCCACAACCACAACATGACAAGTGTCCCAGGTGACCATTGAAAGACAAAAATCGGGATGGCAACTTGTGGGTAGCGACCACAAATCATGAAGAAAAAGATAAATTTTTTAACAGACGAATTTGCGTCCTAAGTTGTGGCCTGTACAAAGAAAATCGCGATCGCTACTTGTGTGAGCAGGTGAAAGGCAAAGACTATTCCGTCTTGGTGAACCAATGGGAAGATGACACGTGGACTAGCCGTTATACACAAACGGGGATTTTTGCTGCAATTTTTGGCTCCCGTTTGGAAAATTAGAAAATTGCGACCGCGAAACAGTAGTAGGGACTGCGAATGAAGCCTAGCAAGCATTTAATGCAAAAATCTGTCTAGCATACTTTGGAGATTTGCTACCACTTTTATTGCAACGTCTCTTTGGTAGGTAGAGGCTATAAACACCTCACCAAATAAATGTAAATGCAAGAGAATTTATAACTTTGTAACCAAACTCTTGCAATTTTGCTATTCAATCTTTTCTATTCTTTTAAGTGATTGTTTGGTGTGGGCATAAACACCTTTTATAAAGGTTGTAGTGTGAGCCTATAAAAACACTAAAAGAGATTGTTGTGTGAGCCTTAAAAACACAAGTGTAAAGGTTGTTATGTGAGCCTTAAAAACACAAATGTAAAGGTTGTTGTGTGAGCCTTGAAAACATAAGTGTAAAAGTTTGGTGAGAGCTTAAAAACACCATTAGAAGATAGTGGAATACCCAATTGCTGAGAATTGGAGAGTGGACGTAGGGTCGATTATACCCGAACTATTATAAATCTTGTGTCCCTCTTCTACTCATTTTCCTTATTACATTCTTGTTTTAATTTTTTATACACCAATTCAACCCCTCCCCCCCTTCTTAGTGCCTAGGGCTAACAGATGGTATCAGAGTTAAAACACTCAAGCAAACCTTTATTGGTGAGTAAAAGATCATGGCACAAGAGGGAATCTACTCACACCTCAAGCCTCACTTTGATGGAACTGACTATACTCATTGGAAGTATAGAATGGAAATCTATCTTGACACAGATGTGGTGGACCTCTAGGATGTGGTTGTAAAAGAATGGAAGCCACCCACTGAGGTAGTGGATGGAATGAAGAACTTATACAAGAGAAGAATGGGTTGAAGCTCACCGGAGATCAAATAGCAAAAACAAGAGGACAATGGCCATTTTTCTAATCTCTCTCTCTCTCTAAAGAAGAGATTGGAAGAGTGCAACGTTGTCAAATAGCACATGCCATTTGGAAGACACTTGAAAACTACCATGAAGGCACAACACTAGTTAAGTCAAGTCGGTTGGAGATGTACGTAATCGAATGAGAGTTATTAATGATGAAAGACAATGAAAGCATCACTGAAATGATGAATAGGCTCCTATCTATCATCACCAACATGAAGAAATTCGAAAGGACTCTCACTAAGCATGAGGTAAACATAAAAATCCTCAAAACTCTTCCTTTAGATAAATTTAGTGCTACAGTGTGCGGCACCCAAGAGTCTAATCTGAAGATTAGGAAAGTGCCAACAGACGTGTTGATAGGCAAACTCTTAACTCATGAGTTAGCCTTATAAAAAGATGAGCAAATGATGAAGCTAAGAGGCTAAGTAGATAAACCAAAAAAAGAGAAAAGAACCTTGGCTCTTAAATCTTCAACAAAGGAGAAGGAGGTAGAAATTACCTCAAGTGATGATGAAAGTGACAAGGAAAAAGAGGAGCTAGCAATGCTTTCAAAGATGACAAAGGAGTTTATCAAAAGAAGAAAAGAAAGAAAAGGCTTCAAGAAGACAGCTCCTAGTTCAAGAGAAAAATTCAACGATGTTACTTGCTATGAATGTGGCAAGCAAGGCCACATCAAGTATGAGTGTTCCAAATTGAAGAAGAAGAAAAAGAGATGGAACAATGAGAAGAAGAAGAGCCTTTCAACCACTTAGGATGATAGTTCAAGTGAAGAAGAGGAAGAAGGAGAAGTTGTCAATATTTGTTTCATGGCACAAGAAGATTCTACAAATAAGGTAAGTACTTCTTCTCATTCTTACTTTGATTTTGAATTTAATGAGATAGATGAAGAGCTTCTAAAGGCTCTAACCATAAGATGTGAAAAATACAAGTCACAAATGAAATCTTACAAAAGAAAATGTCAAAAGCTAGAGGATGATTATAAATCCCTCAATGACATTATAAGAGAATTGAGAGCATCTAATGATGAGCTCAAAAAATCAGTGGATAGTCTTTCTATTTCATCTTCTTCAATGGCTTCACTAGGAAAGGAGAATGACACTCTAAAGGGAGAAGTCATTGAGCTTAAAAGCTCAATCTCTAAGTTCCATAAAGGAAAAGAAGCCTTGGATACATTGATTATGTCACAAAGACCACCACTAATTAGAGCCTCCTCATCATCTCAAACCACATTTGTTAGATCCTTAGAACCTCAAACCTTAAGCATTGAGGTAATTGGGAAGAAAAGTGCTCCTAGCACTAAGCCTCCTAAGCCTAAAGCCAAAAAGAAGGCTCCCCCAAGCTCTAGAGCCAAGACTCAAAGAGTTAACCATGCCTACATGTATAACAAATAACATGGTCATTCTTATTAGAAATTCTCTACTCCTACTCATCATACATGTACATGCATGCATTCACATGATCAAGGTATGAGAAGGCCTCCTACTTATACTAAATTTATACATAGGAGAAAGACGTCTAAGTCTAAACTCTAATGCCATTATTGCATGAGATTTGGACACATTAATATTCATTGCTATATTAGGAAGGCTCATCTCATACTAGAGGACCCTTCAATTGCTAACCCCCAAGGACCCAAGTATGCTTAGGTACTTAAGAAAAGGTAACTCGCTTTTGTTGTGTAAGGAAGTGTGGCTGCCACCAAATCAAGCAATTGGCATGTGGATAGTGGATGTTCCAAGCATATGATTGGAAATAGAAAGTTATTCACGGCATTGAAAGAAAAAGAAGGTGGAGATGTCACATTTGGTAACAATGTAAGATAATTGGCATTGGGACCATTGGTAAGAATGGTTGTTCTTTAATTGATAATGTTCTTTTAGTTAGTGGCTTACAACATAATTTATTGAGTGTAAGTCAATTGTATGACAAAAGTAATAAAGTCACCTTTGATCCTAGGGAATGTCGAGTCACCACTTTAATAGATGATGAAGTTATTTTCAAGGGTGAAAGGAAAGGCAATACCTACTCAATTGACTTAAATAATTTGGCTAACCAATTTTTTAAATGTCTTATGTCTTTGAGCAATGAAGCTTAGTTATGGCATAGAAGGCTTAGACATGGAAGCATGGATCTTCTTCAAAGCTTATCCAAAGGAAAGTTAGTGAAAGGACTTCCCAAGCTAAATTTCTCCAAAGACAAGACATGTGGTCCTTGCCAAATGTGGAAGCAACACCATGCCTCTCACAAAGCCAAAAATGTTGTAAGTTCAACTAGACCCCTTCAACTTATTCATATGGACTTGATAGAACCCACTAAAAGTGCTAGCTTAAGTGGAAAGCATTATGCACTAGTCCTTATAGATGACTATTCTAGGTTTATTTGGGTATATTTTTTAGCTCATAAGAATGACTCCTTTGAAGTTTTTAAAAGCTTTGCAAAAAGGGTTCAAAATGAAAAAGGCTACTTCATATCTTCTATTAGAAGTAACCATGGAAAGGAATTTCAAAATAAGTCTTTTGAAAATTATTGTTTAGAGAATGGAGTTTTTCATAATTTTTCAACTCCTAGAACATCACAACAAAATGGTGTTGTAGAGAAAAAAAATATAACATTGGTGAAAATGGCTAGGACAATGCTCAACGACTATTCTCTACCAAATTACTTTTGGGCCAAAGCCATTAACACTGCATGTTATATTGCAAATAGAGTTTTTAAATGACCCATTCTCAATAAAACTTCTTATGTGTTATGGAATGGTAGAAAACCCAAGATATCATACCTTAGAGTGTTTAGATGTAAGTGTTATATTTTGAACACCAAAGACAATCTTGGGAAATTTGATTCAAAAACCAACGAAGGTATCTTCTTGGGATATTCCACCTCAAGCAAAGCTTATACAGTCTTTAACCAAAGTTCAATGGTAATTGAGGAGTCTATGAATGTTGTTTTTGATGAATCTAGTAAACTTCATCTTGGAAAAATGTATTTTTGTTAATAATCTTGTAGGTGACTTTGAGAAGTTGGAATTGGAAAGGTCTATAATAAAAGAACATAAAGAAGAAGGTGATTCATCAAGAGTAGATGAAGACCAACATCATTAACAACAAGTAGAGCCAAGTCAAGATCTACCCAAGGATTGGAGATTTTCCAAGTATCACCCCAAGGACTTGATCATTGGTGATACATCTAAGGGTGTAAGTACTAGATCTCACTTAATCTTTTAGATAATAATCTTGCTTTTGTTTTTCAACTTAAGCCAAAATCAATTGATGGGGCTCTTGATGATAAGAGTTAAGTACTTACTATGTAAGAGGAACTCAACCAATTTGAGAGAAAGAAGGTATGGGAACTTGTCCCTAGGCCTAAAGAACACCTAATTATAGGTTGTAAGTAGGTGTTTAGGAACAAGTTAGATGAGCAAGGTTTCATTACCAGAAATAAAGTTAGATTGGTTGCTAAGGGATACAACTAAGAGGAAGGCATAGATTATGATGAAATCTTTACCTCCGTAGCAAGATTAGAGGCTATTAGGATTCTTTTAGTCTTTGCATGTCACATGAATTTTAAACTTTTTCAAATGGATGTTAAAAGTGTATTTTTTGAATGGTAATTGAGTAGGAAGTCTATGTTGAATAACCTCCCGGTTTTGAGTCATATTGTTTTCCAAACCATGTTTTTAAATTGAACAAAGCCTTATATGGTTTGAAACAAGCTCCAAGAGTTTGGTATGAAAGGCTTAGTTCATTTCTCTTGAAAAATGATTTTGAAAAAGGAAAGGTGGATACCACACTATTTGTTAACAAGCACAAACATGGCACATTAATTGTTCAAATCTATGTTGATGATATCATTTTTTGTGCTACTAATGAATCTCTTTGTGAGGATTTTGCTAAGTGTATGACTAGGGAATTTGAAATGAGCATGATGGGAGAGCTCAAGTTCTGTCTTGGTCTACAAATCAAGCAATCCAAGGAAAGGATTTTCATTAACTAAGCCAAATGCACAAGGGAGATACTCAAGAAATTTGGCATGGATGGTTGCAAGGTAGCTAAAACCCCAATGAGTGGTACCATCAAGCTATATATGCCCCTTTCAACAGTGTCTTCCTCACTTCTATTCTAAACATCTTCTCTCTCTCAAATCTCTCTAAAATTCTCCCAAAGTCTCTTCCTCTTTTGCTATGGCTGTTAAGAACTTCTTCAGAGTAGATAAAGGCAAGGCAGTGGCTCAGCCCTCTGCACCTCCTGCCCTCCATCTCATGAAGGGAGTTATTAAAGAGGAAAAAGAAAGGTTCAAAGCCAACTCCTCGAAGATCATTCTCCCAAACAAGATACCCTCAACCTTTATGTTGGAAACCTTGGGTATAAACGCAGAAATTTGAGCTTTCCTCTCAAATTTGGACTGGAATGAGTTCATCTTTCGAGATGAACCCAGTTATGAAGAAATCGTGCGGGAATTCATGTGCATGGTCCAATTTAGTCTAAAAGTCGATTTAAGAGCAGGGCAATACAGGTTAGTGTTTCGGGCCTTTGGCGATGCTTTTTACATTACTTTCTACCAACTCTCTTCTCTTTTCAATTTATAAGTCGGAGAAAACATCCCTTTCATAATCTTCACATTGATGTTCTCTATTCTGAGTTTTGGTCGAAAATCTCCATAGAAACCAAACACTACCCCCGCTCTTCTTTGTCTAAACACATCAAATCCCTACACCTTTGGACATTCCAATGTATCATCACCTTTTTCATAAATTCAAAAGGTGATGTTAACGAGAAAGCATCCCAAAAAGACTTGGAATTCCTTTTTTGCCTTGTCAAAAATAAACCAATCTAAACTGGTCGGTACCTTGTGGTTCAATTGATTCACATGAGTACTAAACCCAAAAGCCAATTTTTGCTACCTTCACAAATCACTGCCATATACCGTTTCATTGGAGCCCTTGATGAGGAAAAAAAAATTCTTCACCAAGAAAATTCTACCTTTACAAAACTTCTGAGATCTCACCTACCTTATTAATGCCAAGGCCATTCATCTGGACACCTATGCGTATACCCTAGGTGCAATTGGAGCAAAGAAGATGAAAACTTCAAAAGCCTCAAAAAGAAAGAGGCTCCACATTGAAGATGGCACAATTCAAGTCCCTCCTCCTCAACCAAAACCTAAGTCCAATTTGTCTCTTACCACCATTAATCGAAAACTCGACAATGAAATGAAGATTCATATTTCTCTCACATCTTCATAGTAACATGGTGAATCCTCAAGAGAAGTTAGGTGTTCCTCATTGTCATCTTCTAGACTACACTGAATTTGAAGATACACAAGATGAAGATGGAAATGAAGAAGAAGTTGAGGATGGGGATGAAGCAGAAGGAGCAACATATGAGCAAGAGGAAGCATCTTCTGGAGATGATGACGATTCTCCAATCCTCTAGATTAGGCATCCTTTGTATTTTTCTTGTTTTTCTTTATGTTTCAAACTAATTGTGATCCCACAGTTATATATATATATAAAGTTATTTCTTTGCAATTCATTGTCTTATGTGATTGATGAATTTTATCTTGATATTTTGCATTCTTATTTTGCTCCTTATGAACACTTATGCTTATTTTTATTTTCCTTTTACATCCTCTTTTTTATCTTGCCAAAGGGGGAGAGATAGCAAGAATTTAAGTTTAAGGGGAGAAAATAATAACTTGAAAAATTTTAGCATAAGTTGAAGGGGAGCATCATACCTTAACACTTAAGTCTTTTCAATAATTGAATGTCATACTTAATAAATTTTTACCTTAAGTATTATTCATTGAAATTTTACCTTAACTTCACTCCAACTTAATATTTCTACATTATTTTCCCTTTGGATCAATCTAAGTTGTCAAAATCAAAAAGGGGGAGATTGTTAGACTAGGATGGTTAATCCTAAGTCTTAAACCTCTTCTGATATTGACAAAGGAGATTGATCAATTGTAATATTTCAATTAAGTGTGTTGTTTTATAGTTTTTAGATAGTCTCTAAATTTGAAGTTGGATGAAGTCCATAATCTCCAAAGAAAGCAAAGTGCCTCCTAATTCGCGATCGCAACTTCATAACTTGTGACCACGAACTAGACTAAGGCAGGTTGACATATTAGACAGACGAATCGCAGGCCATTTTTCTGCGGTAACCAATTCAAAGAAAGGAGAGCAAAGGTCACAGAAGAATTCGCGGTGTGTGTCACATCCCAGTCGCAATCGCGAATTTCAAAGTAACTTAAGAGGGAATCAAGTTGACAACCACAGCATGACAAGTGTCCCAGGTGATCGTTAGAAGGCAAAAATCACGATGGCAACTTGTAGGTAGTGACAAAAAATCATGAAGAAGAAGATAAACTTTTTGACAGACGAATTCACGTCCTAGGTCGCGGCCTGTACAAAGAAAATCGCGACTGCTAGTTTTATGAGCAGGTGAAAGGCAATAGCTATTTTTTCGAGTGAACCAATGGGAAGATGATACGTGGACTAGCTGTTAAACACAAATGGGGATTTTCGTCACAATTTTTGGCTCCTGTATGGAAAATTACGACTGCGAATAAACCTGACAAGCATTTAATGCAAAAATCTATTTAGCATACTTTAGAGATTGGCTATTAGTTTTATTGTAACGTCTCTTTGGTGGGTAGAGGTTATAAATACCTCACCAAATAGATGTAAATACAAGAGAACTGATAACTTTGTAACCAAACTCTTGTAATTTTGATACTCAATCTTTTTTATTCTTTTAAGTGATTATTTGGTGTGAGCATAAACACGTTATAGTGTGAGCCTATAAAAACACTAAAAGAGGTTATTATGTGAGCCTAAAAAACACAAGTGTAAAGGTTATTGTGTGAGCCTCAAAAACATAAGTGTAAAGGTTGTTGTGTGAGCCTTGAAAACATAAGTGTAAAAGCTTGGTGTGAGCTTAGAAACACCATTGGAAGATAGTGGAACAACCAATTATTGAGAATTAAGGAATGGATGTAGGGT
>CATIWR010063919.1:0-47111 GCA_949677035.1 Omphalea diandra | reverse complement strand
CCCCCCCCCCCCCCCCCCCCCCCCCCCCCCCCCCCCCCCCCCCCCCCCCCCCCCCCCCCCCCCCCCCCCCCCCCCCCCCCCCCCAAGTATCTTTATGCCACTTTTCAAAGTAAACATTTCGTATTGCTCTCTTAGGTTAATTTTAGTCTTATACATGAGTGTACCTTACATTTTTACATCAATATTGTTAGCTAATTGCCTAATTTGCATCTCTAAGTTCTAATTATGTTGCTCCATTTGGTTCACCCTCAATTCAAGCTTGTTGATCATGTTTAACTTAGTCTCCACCTTTTTAAAATTTTCAATCAAGAACTTTTGCATGTCCCATGTTTGTTTTTCCTCTTATTGAGTTTGTTGGGATATAGGCACTCCACCTTATTATTTTTGAGAAAAAAATAAAAGGATGAAAAGGCTTAACTTGATTGCTTTAGGAAAAGTTGAGATGATTCCTTCACCTAGGATTATAGGTGCTGGAATATGGATTATTGGGCTACTTATTGAAATTAGCTACATATTGCACTTGATCGGTTAAATTTGAACAAAAGAATTTTCCACTTGGCATTCAATCGCCATGTGTCCTCCTTCATGCCATTCACAATTCAATAGTAGGGTATTAATTGCATGTATGCTCACACCTTCAAGCTTCTTTGTAATAATATCCACCTTGGAATTTAACATAATATAGGCATTAATGTCATGAACACTTGTAAGTCACTTGTTGATCCCCGTTTCACTTGCCCATTGACAATTGTTTGAAGCCATCTCTTTTAACAATGAATAAGCTTCATCGATTAATCTTCCCATGAGTTCCTATTATGGCATTAATGGTAATGCAAACTGAATGTTTAAATCCATTATAGAAAGTATGAGCACACAATTTCAGGCCCTAGGATGCAAACTCAATGATGAAATCATTGGGATCATTTCCCATAATATAAGAAGAATTGTGAAAGGAAGAAGAACAAGGCCTTAGGAAACCTTAAATTAAATCCTAAAAAATGAAGCCTAAGCCCACAAGGCCAAAAGCCCAAAACTGTCTAATCTAATTTGGTGGGCTATATAGCCTACTAAGCTTGGTTGTACAACCAAGCCTTAAAACTTAACCAGCAAAAGGTTTTATAATCGAACCTTTAGTAAACCCAAAGGTTATACAACTAGTTAAGTAGGATGTACAACCAATCTTTTAGTTATATAGACTACTAAGAAACCCTAATTCCAAAACTTTCATGGTCCTACCTATTATAGGACATGAACACCATGCAACCAAAACCATTCTTGAGTCTCCTCTATATATGCCACATCATTTGAAGGGAATGGAAAGGCTTATATAACCCTAAAGAAACTCTGCCAAAATCTTCATAAACTTTCATGGTCCTATCTATTGTGGGACTTAAGCACCATGCACTAAAACCATTTCTAAGTTTGGTGCACCCTTTTTCCTCTATAAATGCCATATCATTTTGAAGGGGATGGAGAGGCTTGGATAACCCTAAGAAAACTCTACCAAACTCTCCATAAACACCTTTAACACATAAAAACCTTAAGCTTAAGTCATCTCCACTAAGAACCAAAGTAGAATAAGGCCTTTGCATTGCAATCCTAAGCATTCCATTGCATTTTGGAGGATAAGATCAACACATTGAGTCTATAAGGGCAAAGTGATCATTAGAAGCATCACAAGGGTTCCCCAACCCCTCTTTTTCTTTCTTATTTTCCTTTTCTCTTTTTTAAAAACCTAGTCTTAGTAAGCTACATAGACTTCATGTAATATATATAGCCAACGAAGTAGGCTGTACAGACCACTAGTTGGTCTACATAACCTGTTTTGATTGAGGAATGGATTATAAGCCTCATCTTCTTCCCCATTCAGATCTTATCATTTCTAAGGTTTCTTTTATGGTCTTTTAGAGTTCCATTGACAAAATAAGGGTAGGTCTCATAACCAATGATCCTTATTCATCTAAATAGTCGAACAATGACCAAGTTTAAAATTCCTTTTCATGTTTTAAAACTCTATTTTGGTTTGTTTAAGCCATCATAAAACACCTAACTTTCTATTTTGATTCCATCTTGGCCATGATCAAGTAAGGAATTTATAATTCCCAAGACCTTGAAAGCCTCATTGTGATCATTATTATCTTTGATAAAATCTTTGAGCATGTTTCTAAATGTGAGTTTTGGCCATATGTTTACACTTTGATTGATTGGTATATTAACCTCCCCAATGGTTAGACATGCCTATGTATGCTAGGTTTTTTTGAGCACAACAAGGAAGAAGGTTCAACAACCTTAGGATCCCTTTTTTTATGACTTTGTCTTAGGGTTTTAATATCCTCCAATGTGGAATTGCACTTCATGTTTATCATTTCTCATATTATATGACTCACATTTGCACTTGCATGTTTCTTTTATGTTATTATATGGACCATTTGATGTAAGGATGTTCTTGATATGGATTTAGAAATATACTTAGGTTCCTTGACTTAGGGATGTGGTAAGATTTTTGGCATGAATCTTGTTTAGCTTACTTTGAGGTTGTTGTCCTTATGATAATTACCAACTTGTGTGCTTTCTTAGGCATAAGTGCATATGTGAGCTTGACCGTGAGAAATGGCCTGATGGTAATTATTTTGAATAATGGACTAATGGAAATGCATGATTTGCCTTTGCCATAATACATGACCCCCTCTCTTTGAGATTGATATGTGGTTGATGGATATGCTTGATCTCCCTTTATCTTAATGCATGACCCCCTTTCTTTTTGAGATTGATATGTGGATGATGGATATGTATGATCTCCTTTTGTCATAATCCATGAGCCCCTATCCCTTAAGAATGATATGTGAATAATATGCATGATGCATGACCTCCTTTGGCCATCATGCATGATCTTTATCCCTTTCTGATATTGATTATGATGATATCTTGATGTTATTAATTAGATTGCACTAGTAATATGTTTAATGGCATTAATAGACTAATTAACATGGTTAAAATGGTAAAAAGTGAAATGAAGATGCCCGAAGGTTGGATCTTGATATTTTGGTAGGTTAGAGGTGCCTAACTCTTCCCTAACCCGTACTTAATTTTTGAACCCAATCTTTAATGGGGTGAAGATGAATTGGGCCTCTAAATGACTTAGTTAGGGTCATATTTTACATTTCTAAAATTCTTATCTCAACCAAAGTCGAATGGCGACTCCACATCTTCTATGGATGGTACTAATATATTGTCTCGCCTTAGTCCCCTATTGACCACCATTTGGATAAAAAGAGCATGGAACTTGTGTGAGGCCTAAAGGATCCCTCATTGATCCAATCACATGTCACTTTTTAGGGTTCTTACTAATATGAAACCCATATCCTCTTGATTCGTTATTGATTGATAAAAGGATAGAGTCATAAGCATGATTCCACTTATTTGAAAGAAGACCCGAGGGCACTCATAGTGGCGACTCCGCTAGGGAATCAAAATTAACTTTGCATTCTGTCCCTAGTTCACTTTTTACCATATTAACTTTGTAATTAATTAGTCTAATTACATTCATATAGCCTCCACTCTTTACCACATGCATTAGGTTTGTCCTTAGAAAAATCATTAGGTTATTTAAACTTGAGACTTAAGATCCATTCGGGCTTAGAAGATGGTGATGGGGATTCATCACTTACAAATAAAGTACTTTTGAGTATATCAAATGAGGGGTTATAACAACTGTCCCCTAAGCTTGTGAGAGCCATCAACTACAATAACCATTTCGACCATTAGGTGCACGTAGGAGTTGATATCACCTTAGAATAGGGCACCTTTTTTTTTTTTTTTTTTTTTTTTTGCATTTCTTCTATAAAGAAATGATTAAGGTCCTTCAAAAAACAAGATTAAGTATTCCCCCAAATGTAAATACAATGTTATCCCATTCCACTTGATGTAATTGTTCCCTTTTATAAATATTTATGTATCCTTTACCCTTGTAATTATTCCCTTATGTAAGAATTTTTATCTCTAATGTACATCCCTTTGTCCTTGTTAAAGGGATTCTTTATTTGTTTATACATATTCATTCTCCAAATAATGTAAATTTTCTTTTTTAAACTCCTTATGTATGTTCTCTTAGGACTTTGAGCCTTCCTTGGTCCAAGGTGATCGTACACATTTTCTACCCCTTATTGGTAGAAGAGTGAGACCTTTCCTAGGAAAGAGCCTTTAGACCTTATGTGTGGTAGGAATAAAGTTGGAAGGATATTTTGTAAAATGATAATAACATATGATGCATACATGCATTATTTACTTATGCATTCATCATACTAATAGCCCTTATCTTGTAACCATCATAGCTCCATCCAAACCCTCATAAAAGAGAAGGGGCAACCGACTTGCTACAAAAATTAAGACACTAAAGCCTAATCCAAAGAATTGATTCACTTATGGAACCTACCATACATATGAGATTCTAGAGGAGATGATGATCGACTTTAATTGAAAGATGGTGGAGAGGATCATCAAAGAGGTGAACAAATGGGTTAATGAAATTGTAAAGAAGGAAGAAATCTTGACTAATAGAACAAATAAGGGAAAAACATCGATAGAGGCACCTCAACTTGTGGTGATTGATGATGATCTATTTGGGATGAAGGAACACCATGAAAGTAAGATGACTAAGAACGTAGGAGCACCACCATAACTATCAATAAGCTTATGGAAAAAAAAAAAAGGAAAGCATTTGATTTGATGATTTTACCAAGTAGCTAGAGAAGATACAAAAGGCTCTAAGAGTTAAGGGTTGGGGGAAAGGAACTGATATTGAGATGTTCCTTGCCCATAAAACCAAGAAGCTTTTAGCCAATTATCTAAATACTTGAGTTTGAAGGCTCACGGGTACTCAAAATGCAAATGATCATGTTTATTCATATGTGCTAGTTATGAATAAGATTTTTGAGCTATTATTAAAGCGATTTGTTAGAATGTGGTATTTCAATCAATCAAAGAGTATCAAGGAGGATTGGAAAGAGTTAACAGAGGCTTTTGAGAAACATTATGTTTGTAATTTATACCTAAAGGTTATCCTATAAGTTTTGGAGTCTTTGAAGTAGAAAATAAGCGAAAGCTTTAATGACTATATAAGAAGGTGGAAGAAAATGGCCTCTGAGGCTACCATTAGGCTTATTGAGAGACAACAAGTTTGAATGATTATCAGAAGGGATTTGCCTACTATTAGTACCCAAATTAGAGGTATGTTGGTATGAAATTTTGAGGATCTTAAAAAAGCTTATTTGCAAGTCAAAGAGTTAGAGACTAAGTCAAAAAAGTAATATAGGGGAAAAAGAAGTGCCTCGTCTTAACCTTAAAGAGAAGGAAACATGACAATTGACATTAATGTAGTAAGGGCTGTAAGGTAGTTTAAAGATTCAAGGATGCCTCTTTCTAAGGCATTCGAGGGATTACATAAAAAAGAGGTACTGAAGCCTTTGACACTAAGACCACCTCCAAATCCAATACAAAGAGGGCACAACATTAATGCATACTATGCTTTTCATCAGGGAACCAGGCACAACACTGATGATTGTTATAAGTTGAGGCATGAGATTTAAGATCTTATTGATAACAAGACAATTTTTCTACCTAATGTCGGAAGTCTAAGGAAAATCCTCTCTCAAACCATCATAATGTTCCATTTCCTAACCAAGGGACATTTATGATAGATTTTGAGATCCCTGAAGAAGTTTTCATGGCTACCATTAAAGAAGAACCAAAGGAGCTTATTGTTTTGGTTTCTACAATTAACCCATAGGAGAGCTCCAATGAAGAGATAGAGAAAGCAAGGAGGGCAAAAATGATTAAATTATGGGAAGAGAGTGATAAGGAGAAAAAATTGGAATAAGTGAATAATGTAACTAGAGGAGGAAAGTATTATCTTGATAGAGAGGCTTTTAAGGAACTGAGAGTAGAGAAAGAAAATGATAAGCTTGTGGTGAAAGAGAAGGAGGAAGATAACTTTATAGTGAAATAGTTGAAGACGATACTAACTCATATCAGTGTGTGGGAGTTGCTCATCATTTCCCAGGGGCATAAGAAGGCCATGGTGTAAACTTTGTTAAGCTTGATCATCTTTAGGGAGGACACAACAAAGGATACTGTTACTTTGGTCACCCATGAATGGAAGATCACCTTTTCTAATGAAGATTTGCCACCAGAAGGAGGGGATCACATTCTGGCTTTATTCATAAGAGCTGAGGTGAAGAGAAATTGTACTCCATGCATGATGGTGGATGATGTATCTAGGATTAATATCTATCCTTTGAAGCTTTTGTATAGGTTTAGGCATCAGATAAGGATTTATAGGTGTGAAATCATATCATTCGGGCCTACGATGATAGTAAAAAGCTTACTGCTAGTGTATTTAAGATTGTGGTGAAAACTATAATTGTAGAAGCGACAATGGAATTTACAGTCTTAGATGTTCCTTTATTTTTTCATTATTGTTAGGAAGGCCATGGTACTACCCATTGTGAGGAGTGCCATACATGGTGCATTGAAAGTTGACCCTTAAGCACCAAGAAAGGAGGTTGAATTAATAGAAAATTTAAAATTTGAAGGAAAGGATTTGATGAGATGGAAATAGAAGATATAGGAGAATAGTTAAAGACACAAGATTTTATATTGGTTCGGATGTTAACGAACCTTACATCCACTGTCCAATTCTTCTAATTGGTATTCTACTATCACTAAATGGTATTTTCAAGCTCACACCAAACTTTTACACTATGTGTTTTATGGCTCACACACAAGCTTACAATTTGTGTTTCAAGGCTCACACACAATCTCTCAAATGTTTTCTCAAAGGCTCACATTTAACCGATACAAGAGTCTTACAACTAGGCTAACTCTTAAACTTAATAACACTGGTGTTTAATGCTCACACCCAACATAATAACTCACATACAAGAATTAAATGTACAAAGGTTGAGAAACAAAATTGAGTTTAACTATAATAAATGCTATTCTCTTGCATTCAATTCCATTTGGTGTAGTATTTATAGGCAACAACCATCAAAGAGACATTACAAACAAAAAAAAATTTCTAAATCTCCAAGTTATGCTAGGTAGATCTTACATTAAATGTCTGTCAAAAAGATTTCGCAATCATGACTGGTCATTCGCAATTGCGATTTTTCTTCTTGCACTAAAATTGTCAAAATTATGGTAGAGAATCTCATTTGTATCTAACGGCTGGTCCACTTGACACACCACCATTGGTTTTCCAAATATCATTATGTTCTTCAAGCTAGAAAAAAAAATGTGGTCGAGATTTATTTTTCTCTAGGAAGCGATGGCCACTGCAAATCTTTCTGTTTGATAAGGAGATGTTGCTCTATTAAGTCGCGGTCTCAACCAACTTTTTCCCCTCATGAATTTTGATATACCAACGACTATTTGGAACATTTGGCATGCTTTGGTAAAATACTTAATTCCCTATAAGTAAATGTAAAAGATGCGATTGCGAAGATATATGAGACTTCCACCATGAATTCTTCTGCTTCATCTTCATCACTTCTTGGTAATGTTATGGTTGTGATTTTCTCCACGAAATCATCAAACCCAACTTCATCCATTCTTCTTACAAGATAGTGGTTATGAATTTGAAGTTCACCATCGCAAATTAGGATGCCTTTCATAGTACTTAAGACTTAAACTCCCATTCAACTTTCAATATAAACCTATCTAAAAATCTATAAAATCAACACTTAGAATTGATGTTAGAACATATCAATCTACATTGTCAAGATCAAAAAAGAGTTATGACTTAGGTTTGACCAATCTAATCTAACAAAAATGTTAACATTCCTTACAAGGGTGAAGTGGTGACTATCTGTGTAAAAGTTAAGGAAATCGTGTCAACATTGAGCATTGCCATGTCGCACCTCATAGGTTTTCAAGTTGTTAGAGTTACAGATGAATGGGTTGACCCAAAGGCACTAGGAATTATAAAGAATATGAATTTTTTGCTAAGTCAAAATTCTATAAGAGTGTCATAGTTTCTTAAGTTTCTAACTCAAACTATTAAAAGAGATGGGTTATCATAGGAAAAGAGCTAATTAGAAGTAAGAGATATTTATATACCTCTATCAGATTTCTTTATAAAAAAAGGGGAAGTAATAGGAGGAGTCGAGGAAGAGACCATTATTGAATAGAAAAAGCTATTTGGTGATGCTAAAATAGATGATATAAAAAAGGCATTTTTTTATATGGGAGTTAGGAAAATAGGTTAATAGGTTATCTAAACTATAGGGATTCATTAGATGAGAAAGATGAGAAGAAGAAGAACAAAAAAAAGAAAAGAAAGACATGCATATTATAGAGGAGGGAAGTACTCAAGGATCAGAACAAACCATGGTTTTGTATGGCCCTCAAACTACTTGGTTGTAGAATGATAAGTGGAAGTTTACTAAAGAGGAGCATGAGCAGTGCTTACTAGACCAAGAGTTCTAAGCTATAAGTGTGGATTTTATAAAGAAAAAATATGAGATTACTAATCAAGATGCCCCTCACATGGATCTAAAATATATCAGACTATGAGAGTTCATATAAGGCACATATACCAAATTGACTTTAGTGGATATTGAGAATATGATTATAAGTTCCATTAAGGATGTGAGTGATAATGAGAAGGTATAACAACAAACACCTAAAACCAAACAAGCTGAGTTGGAAGTGGTGGCCCTCTAGGAAAGCTTCATGAATATTGAGTTGGGGGACAACCAGATGAAACAAGACTTTAAAAGGGTTGTGAAAATGATGGTTGGTATATAATTTGAGAAAGGAACAAGTAATAAATAGATTAACGACTTGAGTGCAGTTTAAGTGAATGATGAAGAAGAGGTTGTGGAATAAGAGAAGATTGATGTCCAAGAGGCCCCTGCCCATCTGCTAGAAGAAGTTATCTTTCCTGATACTACTAATGTTATTGTTTCTAGTCTCTTTGAAGATGATGATGTATTTATTTCCAATTGTAAGACAATGAATGACTAGTTTGCTTATTTATATATGCATAGCATGCATCATTTCATGACCATAATTAATATTAATTATGTTCATATCACTGCATTTAATATTAGCATATAGGCAAATCAAAAAATGTTGCTTATTGCTAGTGATGCCATACCAGAGGAGTGATGGAAATTTTTATAGCTATCATAAAGTATTAGAGGTCTTTGCTTGGACCTATGAGGATATGCTAGGGGTTGATAGGCGGATTGCTGAATATAGAATTTTGAATTATCAGCATATTAGACTGACAAAGTAGAAGCTTTGAAGAATGAGACTTGAGTTGGCTTAACTGATCAAAGAAGAAATAGCAAAGCAATTGAATGCCAAGTTCCTATAAATAGTTAATTACCTTGAATGGTTGGCCAACATAATACTAGTGCTGAAGAAGGATGGGAGAGTAAAAATGTGTATGGATTATAGGGACTTAAATAAGGCTTGCTCAAAGGATGACTTTGTCTGCCTCATATCAATGTGTTAGTAGATAGTGTTATGATGTGTGTTATATATTCCTTTATGGGCAGGTTTTGTAGCTATAATTAAAACCTTATGGCAATAAAAAATAAGGAAAGGGAACATATTGATATATAGTGATGCCATTTAAGTTAAAAAATGTAAGGGCCGCATACCAACGAATGCCAATGACTTTGTTCCATGACTTGATCCATAAAGAGGTAGAGGTATACATAGAGGATATGATGGTAAAGTTTGAGACAAGGGAAAAACATTTTAAAGTGTTAGAGAAGTTCGTAAAGAGAGTTGATGAGTATAACTTAATGTTGAATCCTAAGAAGTATGTGTTTAGGGTTACATTTGAAACATTATTAGGACATGTGGTAAGTGAGAAGGGTATCAAAGTAAAAATAGACAAGGCACAGGCCATTTGAGACATCCTTGCACCTAAGACAAAGAAGGAAGTCCGAGACTTCTTAGGTCACCTGCAGTACATCAGTAAATTCATAGCAAAGCTTACTCCTATTTGTGTGTTGACATTAAAGTTATTAAGAAAGGACCAGCTGGTGAAGTGGAATAGACAATGCTAGAAAATATTTGAGAGGATAAAGGAGTATTTGACCAAACCACCATTATTAAAACCTTTAAAGCTAAGGAAATCTCTGATCTTATATATGACAGTAGAAGAAAACTCTATAGGGGCAATGTTAGCTTAATAAAATGAGATGGGAAACAAACATGTCGTGTACTATTTTAAAAAGAAATTGCTTCCTTATGAGGAGAGTATAAACAGGTGAAAAAGACCTACCTCGCACTAGTGCGGGCTAATGGTAATGCTAATGAAATTGCTCATTATACTTAAGATTATAACACCATGACATGCTAATAAAAGAGTAATGTAAGTGTCAGTAGAAAATCATCCTTAGTAATATGACTTATAAAGATACTTAGAAAGTGGTGAGTACCCTAAGGGGTGAAAAGGAAGGACAAGGACGCGATTCAAAAATTGGCATCACAAATTATTATCGTTGACGATATCTGGTATAAGAGAATGCCAAATAGGGTCCATTTGAGATGCTTGATGGAAGAAGAAGTAAATAAAGTCATGAAAGAGGTGCACGAGAGACTTGTGACCTTTATATGAGTGGAAAGACATTGGTGAGGAAAATTTTATGAATGGGTTATTATTGGACTATAATGGAGCATGATTGTATTTAGATGGCTTAAAGATGTCACAAATGTTAGATTCACTATAGCCTTAACAACTTGACTTCACCCTGACCTTTTGTAACATAGGGATCGATGTGATTGGGAAATCAATCCAGCTTTTATAAAGGGGCAAAAATAGGCAGAGGCTGAGTCTTTCAAAAAGTTGGGGGCAAAATAGATTACCTGATTCATCGAGAAGAACCTCATATGTCATTATAGGGTACCATACCACATTGTTATGGAATGGGATACATTTTTAGGTTGAGGTCACTGAGTGTTTGTTAATAGAGTGGTAGAAGTAGCTAAAAAGAATGTCAAAAACATCCTTACAAAGATGTTGAAGAATTACAAAGATTGGTTGGGGAAGTTGTCCTTTGCACTATGAGGGTTTCAAACTACAACAAGAACATCGACAAGAATGATGCCATACTTCCTTATATATAAGATGAAGGCAGTGTTACTAATTGAAGTAAAAGTGAATTCTCTATAAGTATTAGTCAAATAAGAGATTCCTAAGTACTAGTGAGTGAGAAGAAGATTTGAACAATTTGCTCTTTAGATGAGAAGAGATTAGAGGCTCTTTACCACATTCAGTTACATCAGGTCATAATGGCCCGAACATTTAATAAGAGAGTTAAAGCAACCACCATAAGAGTTTGCGATTTGGTGTTAAAGGCAATTACCCTCAACCTATTAGTTTATGGTCTTCAAACGATAACTAAATATATAAAATTGCTTTCCACAAAAGATTACTGTTTGTTAATACCTTAATGGGATGGAAGAGTCTCTATAGCTCTAAAATTCATGCAACCATGCCATATAGTCAGCGTCATCCTTAAAGGCAAGGTCTACACCAGTGAAGAAGTCATAAATATAATGGTTGGCCAGCGTAACCTTGACTTTATCTAAGAAGCACTAGGACAATAACCCTTAATGAAAGAAGGAAGGAAGTCAACTCTATGTTGGAGAGTGCTAAATTGACGATACACTTTAGTGGATCATAAAAGGTGTTAGATGCCAAGGCTATAATAATCACATAATCCCTGTAAGTCTTCAAAGTAACTCATAAGAGTCTCTACCATGGGAAGTCAAGCAAATGCCAAAAGCAGTGATGTGAGACATCCATTTAGTCCACTCGTCCTTAGTGCTTGCAGCCCTTGATAGGTCATGGTTCATGTGATGTTGAGGGTAATATAATCTCGCGTCCTTAATAGGAGCAACCAATTAGTGCAACTTCTTTTGCAACCATATCTAATAAGAAGAAATAATAAATATAAAATATAAAAGAAAATAAAATAATAAGATCATTAGGTTGAAAACCTGAAAGGGTGGCCTAAGCAAAAATGAGTAGACAATTGGATTGAAAACCCACAAGGTTAGTCCAGGTGAAAATTAGGGTAATAAAAATAAATAAACAAAATAAAATAAAATAGCAAAAGCGAAGGCCTTGAAAGAAATTCATTCATGAAGCAACGATGGGCTCCTAAAGAAAGAATCACTAAGGCTAATGGCTATCCAATCTATGCCTATAATAGTCTCACCCAAAGATCATTTGGACAAGGGTTTTCTCCAACTTAGCTTCCTTAAGGAGGGGTAAAATCTGCATATCTATCTCACTATCTTCTCTTCATAAAAGGAACTCACCCATAAGGATAACTACCATAATACTGCCTGTGTTGCCCGAGCATAACACCTAGAAGGTTAAAGAGCAGGGAAAGGGGCCATGAGGATTTTTTCTTTGCCTAGTGTGTACCTAGGCACCTCAATATATTGCAAGTTGAACATCTCTATCATCTTTCAAATATACGAGTAACCAAGCTATGACAAAGCAATACGATATGCAATTATGACCCAATAATCAAGAATGGCATAAAATTCTTCCAATAAGGGCATATCTTAATTTCCATAAAATGGAAAGAATGAATAATGGAATCCCACAAATCGCAGGTTGCCTATATGAAATCCATGTCTAAATGGACATATAAGAGGTAATAGGGAGCCTCAAGACCTGCCCAAGGTAGGTCAGACCAAACTTAGGATGAGAGAGATCTTAAAAATGCCTTAGTCATTGTTAGGAGAGTGAAAATTGTAGGTTTGAAAAAAAAGATCGTCAATGAATATTTATAAAAGAAAGAGGGGGTGTTTAGTGTTATATTATAATGAATAGTTATACATGGCTATACAACCCACTTAAGGTATTTGTACAGACAACTTAGTGGTATGTACATATTAGTTTTCGTAGAAAATGTTAGGCAAACTTTCTTTTGTCCTTTAAGCTTGGAGATTGTTTGGTGCCTATTTCAAAAGACAAATATATGTTCAGGGGAATTGAACAATGTAATCATACATCCAGAAGACAAAATCTGAGCCAAAATTAAAAATCATACATTATACTAAAGAGCATTAGAGTTTTATAAAAATGGAGGCAAAATCACCTTAGTGTGCCCTAAAATCATAACATTTGAGCAAACATCCAAAGTAATAGGGCTTTCATTCGAGCAAACATTTAAAGCGACAAGACTTTTAAATTGCCCAAACTATCTGCATAATTGTGTCAAAAATATCAATAATGTCTAATAAATGTACCAAAAATAATGAAAAATTCTAAAAATCTAAAAGCATTTGACAGACTCAATCTCCTTTACTCCTAGACATAGTCTCCTCTTCCTCCCTCTCCTTCTGAGGCTACATACTTATCAGAGTCAGAGTCCTCAGTTAATGTTCCTACTATCATCTCAATTTAAGCCTCAGTCACTGCCAACCATTGTTCTTTGTCCCAAACCTCTTAAGCCAGGTGTTGGAATGTCTCTTAGAAAATGCACAATAGAGAGGACACTAATCACAGACATAAAATCATAAGCATGCATACATGTCTCTCATATAATGATAAATGCTACTGTATCACTATTCTCTTTACTGCAGTAATCAGATCTAACATAGCCTCAGCTTAAACATAAAGGATTTATAAGAAAAGGAGAAGATGTTTTAATAATGAACATTCAAACCATAATAAATAATGTTGGAAATGCAAGTGAATGATACTCACATGGGTGGTATCGGCTGACTCGAAGGTGTAAGCTAATTGGGTAATTTGTAATGACATCATCTGCTCAGTGAAAGACGTCATGTAGGACTCGACTATGCTATTAGGGATAAGATCTAGTTCACCCATCATAATGGGCTCCAAACTCGTAGGAACAAAAATATGGGCCCTCTTGTTGCTCTAAACAATGAGAGAATGCTCAGTGGGCCTTCATTTTATATGTGCAATCGTCCCTCAAGACCTATAGTTTAGAATCGTACCCTCATGTGCCTTGTGATGTGGGAATGCTTGAATAACTACCTCCATCATCAGAATCTTCCCCATGATAGCTATAATTATCTAGTTCGATTGGTTATCTTATTTGTGATGAGCTGCTCTCCTGGCATGAATTATAGGGCTACTTAAATCTTAGACTCCTCTTTCATATCCATTGCCTAGAACATATTTGAAAACAAATGTAGAGGGATAGGGTAAGCATTTAACCCCTCATACTAGTAGAGAATCTGCTTTCCTAGTACCACTCTTACTGATATGGGCCTATCAGTAAGTGTCACCCATAGGAAAGGGCCTCTACCTTTGCCACCTCTAGTTATAGGTGTCAGTAGGCCCCCTCTAGTTTAGGCATAGCTTTAGACAAAAAAAAAAATCATAAAACATTATTGTAAGAATAAGATCAAAATTGTTAACTAACATACCAAATTAATAGTTGTCTTTCTTTATAGGAAAATGGTGCCTGGTCTAGGGTGAGGGTAGTTCATACATGCAAGCTTGACCTCCATCGAGGACTCCTATTGATGATTCATGCTCCACCTTATGAACTAGAGGTAATAGCCCTCCATGTAGGGCATAGGGTTGCAACTCTGCACTAAAACTGACTCCACAACCTATGCATGTCAATAAAGTACAATGTGAGTTTAAAATAGCTAAAGAGGAATAAATAAAGTAAAAAGGTTCATGAAATACTTATAATGAAAACATGCCATGCCCCTTCCATATAAGAGTGACTCTACTGCATCGGTGCAAGAACCGATACAAGTAAGCTAATGCAGTAGATCCCTAGTCAAAGTGGCAAATAAGTCCTAAGTCCTTCATAGTCGACAATAGGCAAATCTCTACCACATCTGACGGGTTTGCTAATAGCATCCTTGAGAAACTATAAAAGGAGGAAGCAATATGTTGTTTGGTTCACCATCTCCTATGGGCTATCCTTTAAAGTAATGGGAGTTCCATCCTTTAAATTGGACCACTCAAAAGGAGACTTCCCTTCATTTTGGGGATGCATCCTAGAAGTGGATGGATATAATCCCTCTGTGTGAATGCCAAAATTAGTAGGGAGGGGAATCCCCATAAACTTTATCTTCATCATATATGTGAAGTCCTCGGGCATGATCGTAACCTCCCCTATTAGTGGCAGATAGAAAGTATGGGTAGTGTCTATCCACTACTCAACCAATACCTACATCATCATTAGGTCGATCAGTAGAGCCTTCTCTAATCACGTTTGAAGAAATGGCATGAAGCCAGTCTCCTCTAATTAAGGGTTCAACTCCCTAAATTAGGCCCCAGTTGGGCCAACTGCACCACCTCTTTTTGTTAAAGGGGACGCCACCTTGCAAAAAAAAAAAAAAAAAAAAGGAAAAACAAGTGAGAAGGGAACTAAAGCAATAAAAGCACACCTATGTATGCAAATCAAAATCATATGAATCAACCAAGAATCGAGTCAACAAGCTAAAGAAAGTAGGTATTCAATTTTTTGGATAGTAAAGCATAATAGCTTGTATGTTTTTATGATGTGCAAGTGATCAAGTATTTAGGGGGAAATTTGAAAGTCATAAAGGGATTGACCACAATCATGAGGGAACCATTCACAAATTTTGTGCAAAATTATGAAAATTAATTTTTTAAATTTTTTTTATGAATCTAAGTGTAGTTTGGCAATCATGACAAGACCAACTCAACTCAGCCTATAATTGATGAGAAAATTTGTAATAAATAAATAAATAATAGTTTATTGATTTTATCTTAGGTATGCATTTTGGTTCCTTATAGGTTATTGCACAAATTAATTTTAATAATTTTTATATAGACTCTTGAGAAAGATTTAAGGCATGCAAGTTGAGATATTAAATTGACTAGCAAACAACAAAATAAATTTATTTAGAGGTGCAAGGTAAGTGTCTTAGGACTAGCTCTAAATATTTTTAAAGCTAACATAATGTTTGCAAGTATAAAATAGATTCCAAGGTGGTGCTTAAAGTCTATAGTGCTAAAAAGGGAGGATGATGATGATGATGATGATGATGATGATGATGATGATGATGATGATGATGATGATGATAATGATGATGATGATGATGATAATAATGATGATGATGATGATGATGATGATGATGATGATGATGATGATGATGATGATGATGATGATAATAATAATAATAATAATAATAATAATAATAATAATAATAATAATAATAATAGTAATAATAAAGTTAGAAAGTAATGAGGAAAAGGAAAGGAGGACCTACCACACCCAAAACTGCCCTTACTAGGTAATGGTATAGGTTAAGACCATCAGTATGTCTTAGTGTGACTGGAAGCTGATCGAAATGATCATCGGGGTCACCACCTTCAGGTGGTTTACCCTTAAAAAACCCTAGGTAGCCCTTTGTTGCCCCAAAGCATCGTAGATAGTGGCATCCTCACCGAGGAACTGATCAGGTGCATCGAACATTAGGTCCTTAGTAGTAGCCAATGTGAAAAATCTGAGAGCAAAACAAGGGGGAAATCTAAAAAGACCTAATTTAGAGAGTTTTAAAGAGAATAAACAATGAGAGAAAAATATGAAAGTACAAATGTAACATCCCTATCCACATTCATTCACATTATCACATGAATATATTCATTGCATAAATGGTATGAAATCCACATGAACATATGAATTAGATAAATAATCATTTAGACATGTGAATTGTAAAAGCACGACAATGACACTTGCACCGTTGCATTTGGAGACATTTGAACATATCTGTAGTGTTTGTATAGTTGCATGACAAATTATTTTATGTTGTGTGCATGTTATAGTATCATCAATAACGGTGTTTTAGAGCTTAATTAAAAGTATAAAGAGTATCTAGGAATTAGGAGATGGATGGAAGTGCTTAAGGAGTGAAGAAGAGGGGCTAAAAGTAAAACTTTTAACTTTCAACCAATAGGAAACCAGCCCCAAATCATTTGTTTTATTTAAAATAAGAATACAAACCATTAGGGTCTAGTAAGAGAGGAGAAGGATGGAATACAATAGAAAGAGGAGAGAAAGAAAGAAAGAAAAAAGAAGAAGAAGAAAAAAAAAAGGAGAGGGAGAAGAGTGAGCTACCTAGGACAGAATCATAAGGTTTTTTTTATTATGGGGCAATAGGTAGGTTAATTTATCTTCTTCTCAATTGAAATTAACCTCTTATAACATGTTAATCATGCATGGTTAGGGAGAATTATGGAATAATTGAGGTAGATATCTTGGATGGAAGTTGTAACCCAAGAGAACAAAAGCTGATTCTGTCAATTTTACTATTAGAGCAAAATTTTGCACCCATGATTTTGTAACCATAGAAGTGGAATTAGGGAAAGTGAAAAATATAAAAGTTATAGCTTTATGTCTCATCTAAATTCCTATGAAACAGTTTTGCTTGATTCTATGTGTGTGAGGAGATATGGCTCCTTCAGTAGGGCTGGGTTACATAGGAACCGAGATGATCTTAGTCTTCTGTTTTCTTATATTTTGATGGCCTTATATTCTGATTTTGACAAAGTGAAAAACACAAAATTTATAGATTTTTATTCCCTATAAATACTTATGAATCAGTTTTGATTGATTTGTTACGTGGAAAGAGTTATGGCTCATTGATTGAGACTGACCCTATACTCGGATGAAACCTCACATTTCTTTTGAATCTATTTTCCAAGAATTTGATGGGAATAGATTCAGAATTTGATGATGGTACAAACTTGAAATTGTCTATTTATGTTTGATCTAAATTCTTGTGAAATATCGTTGCCAAATCCAACATGGTTGTTGAGATATGGTCTCTTCATCATGACTGGTTATCAACATGTTACAAACCTACTCACCCTGAGATTGGTCCTTTGTTTCGGTGACCTTATAGACTGAATAAGATAATGAGTAAAACATGAAAAATGTTCCTTTACATGTTTTTGTAACTGATGATATATTATTATTACAGCTGGATTTGTACAATTTGAGATATACCTAAGAATGTAAGACTTACTCAGACTAATATGACATTGCAATAGGGAGAAATTCAAAAATTCACTATATTTTATGTGTGTCTTATATTGGCTTGAAATTTGAATATATTGTGTGTTTATGTGTATAGTTTGTTTGAAAAAAAGAATCAAGTCAATTGGATGAGTATATCTAGAGTTATCACTATGAGAGTATGGCAAGCTCAGGCTGCCATATAATGAAAATATGTATAAACACTGGATCCACTTGCATGAATCATGCCATAGTTGCATACCAAGCATTCATAATCATTTTGACATACTTATAACCATGTATGTATCAAATGTTAGGATCTCAAAACATTGAGGAAGCCCTAGAGAGAGAATGAAACCTATCGTAAAGGTTTGTCACATCAAAAGGTGAGTAAAAACCATAATTGGATTCAATGTGTGTGCATGGTAATTTTATAATATGAGTTTTGTCAAATGAAAATGGCTGTTATAGTTACTGGTATCATAGCAAGGATAGGTTCCATAGGGATATACATATGAACATGACATGACTTTTGCACAATTTTGCATTATCATATGACATAGTCTTATATGTCTATAGGGCATTAGCAGAGGGTAGTCATGGTAGTACCCATGGCTCACCAAGGAGAGAGGAGTTAGTCGATTTGCATTTCGTATAAGCATCATGACAACCATTAAGAGATCAACTTGTTAATAAAGTTAGATCTCCTACACATTCTCATGCACAACACATATTTCATAGTCAAACACAACATAGAATTGGTGAAAAAACAGTGCAGGGTATATAAATTAAAAAAGAGAGAATGTATGATAAATTGAGAAAACAGGGTGCAGTTGACTTCAGTGGTGCAACAGATCCATCAGTGGTAGAGACATGGCTAAAAAGAACACAAAGAGTTTTAAACTTGATGAAATGTACACCAGAAGAAAAGTTTGATTATGCAGTATCGTTATTATAGGGGGATGCATATGATTGGTGGGAAACCATTTCGGGGAGTGATGCCTAGCCTCCAGTGCTTACATGGGATGACTTTCTTTGTGAGTTCAATAAAAATTACATGCCAAAAGTATATAAAGATGATAAAAGAAGAGACCTAAAGTAGGACTAGATGACTATAGCTGAATATGAGGTAAAATTCAATTAATTATCTCATTATGCGTCCTTCATGGTAACCACTGATAAAGACAAATGTTAAAATTTAAAGAGGGACTGAGATATGAAATCAGTAGTAAGATCATAACTACAGATCTTGAAAGTTATACCAAACTAAAAGCTGCTGCAATCAGAGTGGCATAGCGAAAGCGTGGTAGACACAAGGTTAACAAATGAATTACTTGAGAATATTTTTCGTGGTGAATGAGTTTCCAGATGTGTTTCCAATTGACTTACCTAGTTTTCCACCTGATAGGGAGATAGAATTCATAATTGAGTTAATCCCAGGAACTGCACCGATATCCATATCACCTCATAGGATGGCTCTAACTGAGTTAAGAGAATCCCTTTTCAAGTAATTCATCAGACTTAGTGTGTCACCATGGGGTGCTCCAATATTATTTGTTAAAAAGAAAGATGGGACAATGAGGCTGTGTATTGATTACAAGCAATTAAATCGGGTTACTATGAAGAACAAGTATCCTTTGCCAAGGATGGCTGATCTGTTTGACTAGTTACAAGGAGCATGGGTGTTTTCTAAAATTGACCTAAAATCAGGATATTATCAGCTTAAAATTTTAAACTCAGATGTACCAAAGACAACTTTTCGAACCAGGTATGGGCATTATGAGTTTTTGGTAATGCCATTTGGTTTGACTAATGCATCAGCAGTGTTCATGGCTCTTATGAACAAAGTGTTCTAGCCTTACTTAGACAAATTTGTAATTGTGTTCATTGATGACATACTGGTGTATTAAAGGAGCAAAGAGGAGCATGAACAATATTTAAGGAATGTGTTGCAAATTTTGAGAGAGAAGCGGCTATTTGCTAAATTAAATAAGTGCGAGTTTTGGATTGGCCATGTGGTATTTTTAGGACATATAGTTTCTGAAAAAGAGCATAGAGATGGATGCAAACAAAATTGAAGCAATAGTAAAATGGGAAACCCCAAAGAATGTTGCAGAAATCTAAAGTTTCCTAAGACGAGTTGGGTATTATCGTCAATTTGTTGAGGGATTTTCATTGATAGCTGCTCCTTTGACTAAATTACTTCGGAAAAATGCACCATTTCAATGGTCTAAAGCCTGTCAGGAGAGTTTTGATGAATTAAAAGATAGATTGACATCTGCTCCAGTATTAACCATTCCTACTAGTAATGGAGGATTTGTAATATATAAGATGCCTCTCATCAAGGTTTGGGATGTGTTCTAATACAACATGGTAAGGTAATTGCATATGCATCTAGACAACTAAAACCTTATGAATTATCTTACTCAGTACATGACCTAGAACTTGATGTCGTGGTGTTTGCTTTGAAAATATGGATACACTACTTGTATGGAGAAACTTTCCAGGTATTTACAAATCATAAGAGCTTGAAGTATTTGATGAGCCAAAAAGAATTAAACATGGGACAGAGGCGGTGGTTAGAACTGCTAAAGGATTACGATTGTACCATTGAGTATCACCCAGGGAAGGCAAACGTGGTTGCTGATGCTTTGAGTAGGAAATCAAGAAGCGGTATAGCTAATTTATAAGTATTTCCAATGTCTTATTTAGTTCAATTACGAGCTATAAACATGGAACTAAACATACAAAAGAATAGAGTATTGATTGCTACTTTTCAAGTGAGACCAGTGTTGCATGATCGAATTAAAAAAGCACAAGACAAGGATCCAAAGTTACATCGAATGATTGAAATGGTAAAACCGAGGAGACATGGTGATTTTCATATTCAAAATGATGCCTTGATATTGGGTTCTTGTATTTATGTGCCTAATGTTGACAACTTACAAAGAGAAATCTTAGAAGAAGCACATAATGCTCTATATGCCATGCATCTAGGTATAGCGAAGATGTATAGTACCCTGCGATCTCATTTTGGTGGCTTAAAATGAAGAAAAATGTAGCAACCTATATTTGAACATGTTTGACTTGTTAGCATATCAAAATAGAACATCAAGCACCAGCTGGAAAATTGAAACCATTGACGATTCCAGTATGGAAATGGGAAAGGATAACCATAGACTTTGTTTATGGTTTACCAAGGACTTTGAACTTTGGGTACCAAGTTGAGTTTCAGTACTTCTTTTCATCCTCAGATAGATGGACAATAAGAAAGGGCAATTCAGACACTTGAAGACATGCTTCGAGCTTATGTAATAGAGTTCAAAGGTGCATGGGATGAATATATTGCCTTGATTGAATTTGCTTATAATAACCATTATCATAGCAGTATACAGATGACACCATATGAAGCACTATATGGAAGAAAATGTCGAAGTCTAATCTATTGGGATGAAGAAGGGATGCATATTTTAGAAGGGCCAGAACTAGTGCAAGACACTATAGGCAAGGTAAAGGTAATCAAAAGCAAACTTAAAGCAGCACAAGACAGGTAAAAGAGTTATGCAGACTAACACATAAGAGAAATGGAATATGAGGTGAGAGACAAAGTGTTCCTTCGAGTTTCACCATGGAAAGGAATAATTCGATTTGGCAAGAAGAGGAAACTGAGTCCTCGATACATGAGACCATATGAGATCTTAGAAAGAATCATTCCATTAGCTTATAGGCTACCACTACCACCAGAATTGGCTCAGATTCATGATGTATTCTATGTGAGTATGCTAAGGAAGTATCAGTTTGATCCTACACATATACTTAGGGATCCAACGATAACAATTACAAATGATGTAAGTTACATTGAAGAACCAGTGGAAATCAATGATTATAAGATAAAATAGTTACGAAATCAAGAAATCCCTTTAGTTAAGGTGTTATGGAGAAACCACTCACAAGAAGAGGCTACATGGGAAACCGAAGAGAACATGAAATGACAATATCCACATTTGTTTACAGGTATTGAATTTCGAGGATGAAATTCTTTATAAGAGGGGAAGAAATGTAACATCCCTATCCATATTCATTCACATTATCACATGAATATATTCATTGCATAAATGATATGAAATCCACATGAACATATGCATTGGATAAATAATCATTTAGACATGTGAATTGTAAAAGCACGACAATGACACTTGCACCGTTGCATTTGGGGACACTTAAACATATCTATAGTGTTTGTATAGTTGCATGACAAATTGCTTTATGTTGTGTGCATGTTATAGTATCATAAATAAGGGTGTTTTTGAGCTTAATTAAAAGTATAAGGAGCATCTAGGAATTAGAAGATGGTTGAAAGTGCTTAAAGAGTGAAGAAGAGGGATTAAAAGCAAAACATTTAACTTTCAACCAATAGGAAAACAACCTCTAATGTTTTGTTTTATTTAAAATAAGAAAATAGACCATTAGGGTCTGGTAAGAGAGGAGAAGGATGAAATGCAATAGAAAGAGGAGAGAAAGAAGGAAAGAAAGAAAGAAGAAGAAGAAGAAGAAGGAGAGGGAGAAGAGTGAGCTACCTAGGACAAAATCATAAGGTTTTCTGATTCTAGGACAATAAGTAAGTTAATTTATCTTCTTTTCAATTGAAATTAACCTCTCATAACATGATAATCAAACATGGTTAGGGAGAATTATGGAGCAACTGAGATAGATCTATTGGATGGAATTTGTAATCCAAGAGAACAAGAGTTGATTATGTCAGTTTTACTGTTAGAGCAGAATTTTGCACCCATGATTTCATAACAATAGAGGAGGAATTAAGGAAAGTACAAAATATAAAAGTTATAGCTTTATGTCTCATCTAAATTCTTAAGAAACAGTTTTGCTTGATTCTGTGTGTGAGGAGATATGGCTCCTTCAGCAGGGCTGAGTCACATACGAACCGAGATGATCTTAGTCTTCTGTTTTCTTATATTTTGATGGCCTTAAATTCTGATTTTAACAAAGTGAAAAACATGAAATTTGTACATTTTTATCCCCTCTAAATACTTGTGAATCATTTTTGATTGATTTGTTATGTGCAAAGAGTTATGGCTCATTGATTGGGACTGACCTTGTACCTAGATGAAACCTCACATTTCTTTTCAATATGTTTTCCAAGAATTTGATGGGTATAGATTTATAATTTGATGATGGTCCAAACTTGGAAGTTGTCTATTTATGTCTGATCTATATGCCTATGAAATATAGTTGCCAAATCCAACATGGTTGTTGAGATATGGTCCCTTTATCATGACTGGTTATCAACATGTTACAAACCTGCTCTCCCTGAGATTTGTCCTTTGTTTTGGTGACCTTATAGACTGAATTAGACAATGAGTAAAACATGAAAAATGTTCATTTACATGTTTTTGTAACTAATGATACATTATTTTTGCAACTAGATTTGTACAATTTGAGATATACCTAAGAATGTAAGACTTACTCAGACTGAGATGACATTGCAATAAGAAAAAATTCAAAAATTCACCACATTTTCTATGTGTTTGATATTGGCTTGAAATTTGAATATGTTGTGTGTTTATGTGACTAGTTTGTTTGAAAAAAAATCAAGTCAATTGGATAAGTATATTTGGAATTATCACTATGAGAGTATGGCAAGCTCAGGCTGCCATATAAGGAAAATATGTATAAACACTAGATCCACTTGCATGAATCATGCCATAGCTACATACCAAGCATTCATAATCATTTTGACATACTTGTAACCATGTATGTATCAAATGTTGGGATCTCAAAACATTGAGGAAGCCCTAGAGAGAGAATCAAACCTGCCGTAAAGGTTTGTCACATCAAAAGGTGAGTAAAAACCATAATTGGATTCAATGTGTGTGTATGATAATTTTATAATATGAGTTCTATCAAATGAAAATGGTTGTTACACAAATGAGATGGAGGGTCCTCAACCCCCTTATATAGAAGGAGGTGGTTGTCCAAATAAGGCTTATCTATGCAGCTGACCATTTGATCTTTGGATGGAATCTCATTAAGTTGGTTGTTTATACAAGCAACTTATCTGTACAACCTACTAAAGTCAGCAAAGGAAGGGATCCCATGGTAAAATTACTAAATTGCTTATAATACCGTTAAAGCCTAAAAAAGTTAGTCCAACCCTTTGAATTGTCAGATAAATTGCTAGAATACCCTCTAATAACAAATTAACTCATGCAAAAGTACAAGAAGGATCTCTAGATAAAATTCACATTCCAAGAACTATCCAAATCTCAATGGAATTCTTGTTCATCATTTCAACTCAAGTTTATTACTTTTAATAGCAACACATCTCCAAGATAACTAAAAGGGTTGCAATGACATGAATTCATTCCTAAAAGACCAAGGAAGCTATAGTGACATAGGTGGACACCTTACTGCACCATAAAGGTACATATGACACAAGATCATCTCCAAGAGGCATGCTTGAGCTAAAACCACCGGCTCGAAAGGCTGAAGCACTTTTAAAAGATTCAAGAACATTAGTACCTGTATAAGATATGTTTGAAGGTGGGACCTATCTAGTACCTGCTTGAGAGCTATTGGGAGCACATGGGATTCTTAGTATCTACTAAAAAGATGTTAGAGCCTAACTAGTACTGCTCAAAAGTTACTGAAAATGCCAGGACTCACTTGGTACCTATTATAAAGCTGCGAAAGCCTATGTCGGTACCTGTTATATAGCTGCTAAGGACATAAGAACACTTTGTATCTACTATAAAATTGCCATGGTAGGCTCAGTATTTGCTAAAGAATTATTGAAATGTTTAGTACTTGCTAAAGAGCTACTAAAACATCTATTACTTGATTAAGAGCTGCTAGAAGCATATTAAACACACTAGTACTTACTAGAGAGTTGCCTGAATAAGCTTTAGCACTTACTCGGGGAACTACTAGATAATCATATCCTTTAGTATCCTTGCCAATGCTTACATTTGTTGCATTACTTTGTTGAGTCTTGTTCAAATAGTTATTTCTTAAATGATGTGTTCCAAGCCCTATAAAATAGGGGACAAACTATGAGCACTATAGTTTAGGCCTTAAGATGTAAGCTAATGATGAAAATCTCTAGGACCATTCCCTATAATACAAGGGGAATTGTAAAAGGAAGAATAATAAGGCCTTAGGATACCTTAGATTTAACCTTAAAAAACCAAGCCTAAGCCCATAAGGCCAAAATCTTAAAACTATACAGTTCCACTTAGTAGGTTGTACAGTCCACCAAGCCTGATTGTACAACCAAGTTTTAAACTATAATTGATGGAAGGTTCTATAATTAAACCTCTAACAAACCCTAAGGTTATATAACTAGTTAAGTAGGTTATATAATCAACCTCTTGGGTGTACAAAACACTAAGAAATCCTAATTTCAAAACTTTAATGGTCTTGCCTATTATGGGACATGAACACCATGCAACCAAAACCATTCCTAACTTTGGCGCATCCTTATTCCTCTATAAATGCCACACCATTTGAAGAAAAGGGAGAAGCTTGTATAGCTTTAGGGAAACTTTGCCAAATTCTCTCCATAAACACCTTTAACACACAAAAGCCCTAACCCTAAGTCATCTCCACTAAGAACTAAGGTAGAATAAGGCCTTTGCATAATACTTCTAAGCATTGTATTGCATTTTAGAAGATAAGATCAACAAATTGAGCCTCTGAGGCTAAAGTGATAATTAGAAGCATTCAGAGGGTCCCTCTATCCCCTTTTCTTCTCCCCCCTTTTCTTTTTCTTTTTCCTTTGAAAACTTTATCTTAGTAGTTGTACAAACTTTAACCAAGTAGTTTGTATAGACCAATAGTTGGTCTGTAAAGACCACTTTGACTGAAGAACATATTGTAAACCTCATCTTTTCCCCATTCAAATTTTATCACTTATAGGGTTTCTTTTATGGTCCTTGAGAGTTTCATTGATAGAATAAGGGTAGGTCTCATGACTAAGGATCCCTATTCATCCAAATAATGGAATGATGACCAAGTTTAAAGTTCCTATTCATGATTTTTCGTGTTTTAAGACTTTATTTTAGTTTGTTCAATCCTTTATTAAACACCTACATTTCTATTTTATTTCCATCTTAGTTATGATCAAGTGAGGAATTTATCATTCCTAAGATATTAAGAGCCCTATTTTGGTTATTATTATCTTTGATGAAATCTTTGAGCATGTTTCTAAATATGCATTTTGGCTTGTGTTTACCTCTTGATTGATTATTATACTAGTCCCTTCAATGGTTAGACGTGCCTAGGTATGCTAAGCACTTTGGGAGCATAAGGAGAAGGGTTCAACAACTTTAGGATCCCTTTCTTTATGACTTTATCCTAGGCCTTTAATATCCTCTAATGTGCCATTACACTTCATGTTTATGATTTCTCATATTATGCAACTCACATTTGCACTTGCTCATTCTTTAATGTTATTATATGGATTACATGATGTGGATGTTCTTGATATTAGACTTAGAAATACACTTAGGTACCTTAACTTTGAGATGTGGTAAGATTTTTTGCATGAATTTTGTTTAGTTTACTTTGAGGTTGTTGCCCTTATGATTATTACTAACTTATGTGCTTTTCTTAGGTATAGATGCGTATGTGAGCTTGCCCATGAGAAATAGCCTTGATGGTCATTACTTTGAATAAAGGAATAATGGATGTGCATGAATTCACTTTGCATGATGCATGACCCCCTTACTTTGAGATTGATATGTGGATAATGGATATGAATGATTTAACCATGAGAAATAGCCTTGATGGTCATTACTTTGAATAAAGGAATGATGGATACACATGAATTCACTTTACATGATGCATGACCCCTTCACTTTGAGATTGATATGTGGATGATGGATATGAATGATCTCCCTTTACCATAATGCCTGACTCCTTTTTGAGATTGATATGTGGATGATGGATATCCCTTTTTGAGATTGATATATGGATAATGGATATCCATGATTTGCCTTTGTCATGATGCATGAAACTCCATCCATTGAGACTGATATGTGAATAATGGATATGAATGACCTCCCTTTGCCATGATGTATGATCCTTGTCCCCTTTTGATATTGATTATGGTGATATCTTGATGTGATTAATTAGATTGGACTAGGAACACATTTCGTGGTGCTAACTATACTAATTAAAACATGGTTAAAAATGGTAAAAAGTGAACCAAAGATGGTCGAAGGCCAGATTTTGATATTTAGATGATTTGAGGGTGCCAAATCACTTCTTCAAATTGTACCCAATTTTTGAACCCAATCTCTGATAAGGTAATTTTGAATTAGCTTTATAAAAGACATAGTTAGGCTCAGATTTTGCCTTGCTTAGATTTTTGTCCTTGCTTAGATTTTTGTCCTAACTAAAGTTAGATGGCGACTCCGTATATTCTAGGGATGATACCAATGTATTGTCTTGCCTTGGTCTTCTATTGACCACAATTCAGATTAAACAGGTGTCAAACTTGCATAAGGCCTAAAGATCCATAGTTGATCCAATCACATGCCACTTTTTAGGGTTCTTACCAATATAAAACCTCTGTACTCTTGATCGCTCGTTGGTCGATAAAAGAATGAAGTTACAAGCAAGATTTCATTTGTTTGAAAAAAAACTCGAGGTTGCTCACAAAAGGTTTGGACTATTAACCAATCCGATAAGCCATGATGTGAACACTTTCTTTGTAGCACCTTATACCTCTCTTATACTTTATATAATGTTTCCCTAGGCTCTTATACAAAGCTTGTGAGAGCTTGCCTCAATTGTGTGCTCTTACCTAATGGAAAGTATTTTTCCAAGAAAGCATGTGAGAGTTCCTCCCATGTAGCAAATGAGTTAGGTGCAGCAAAATTAAACTAGCTTTTAGTTTTATCTCTCAAGAAAAAAATAATAGTGTCAAGCAGATTGTATAATCAGTAGAGCCATTAATTTTGATGATTACACAAATCTAAAAAATGTTGGCAATATGTGTATTCGGATCATTATTAACTTCACTCCCAAAAGTATTTTGTGGCACCATTTGAATGATCACTAGTTTAATTTCAAAATAGTTGGCTATAACTGTAGGTTTAACAATGCTTGATTGAGTCTTATGAGTGTGTGGTATATCAAAATCTCTTAAGGCTCTTAGTTGCTTTTTGTTGGCCACTATGACTTCTAATAAATTCTTTTTCTATTTTTGGATTTGCCTTTGAAGGTGAAAGGTACGGTCGATTTCAATATCAAATTTAAACAATTCAAGGCTTTTTGAACATTGAATACACTAAGCACTTCAACTATCAAAAGAAATAAAACACAATCAAACTCTTAATAATTAAATAAGAAAAATTTAAAAACAAGATTAATAGAAATCTAAGTGAAATTGATATTATGAAAAATCTAATTCTTGACAATGACATCAAAAACTTATTGTGTATGTAATCCTTGTAAGTGCACAAATTCCTTAGTTAATACAATAATGAGCAAAATTCATTCCCATGAGGATAGATTCATATAGATACTAATAAAGTCTTAATTTTTCTATTATTTACTAATCAAATTATTAAGAAAAAATTAACTAAAAACTAAAATTGCAATGAATAATTAAGCAAAACTAAATTTGAATTGAACGAAACTGTCTGACAATGATTTTTAAGAATTTGGGTCCACCACAATACCATTTCATAAATATATCAAAGAATTATTTCAATTATGATTAAGTTGTGCTTAAAGATGGATTTCCTAAATTTCTCAATACTTTCTTTCAAGCAATAGTTAGTTTATTTTACTGAGTTTATGCCTAATTTCTTTGTCACAAAATTCAATAACAATGTATTAAGTCCCATGAATAATCCTTAAATATCTCGAGAAGTCAAGCCTACTTTCGTGGTTTTAATCTTCTAGCTTAATGTGTTACGACTAACCCTAAACTTTTACTATCACTCCATCATCTAGAATCTCACACACATATGTGGCTATTATACATATAAGATAAATTAAGCTTAAACACATTAAATCAAGACACCTATAACAATTTGAAGCAAAATCTCTTCATATATTCATGAAATAAGTACTAGGCTTTCACCTTAATCGTTAGTATTAAAGAATTAGTTCAAATGGAAGGAAAAAAAAGAATAATAGAATAAAGAATTCATCAATCTAAGTAGAATAATTTTTTCATTGAAAAAGCTTGTTAAACAAAATTAATGAAAACCCTAAGAAAAAGCTCTTCAATCTTCATAAAATCTCTTCTAAATTTGCTATAGAGGTTTGATATACTTTTATCTCTCAAAGCTACTTTTTTTTCCTTAGGACTCTCTATTGGAATAGGTCATCAGTCTCCTTCAAAAAATCAAATTGAGATAATTTTAAAATCTAGATTTGGCAGCTTGTATGGCCTGTGTCATGGCTTATGCTGTTGCCCACCCATAGTCTGCTAGTTACGAATTTGCTATTGTTGACTGATCAACTCTTTGATCAACATATGGTTTGAATCGTAGGCCATGCAACACTGTTGGAAATCATAATTTCAACTCCTTTTTGAGAAATTCCTACAAGAACATAAAACAAATATAAACTAAACTAATTTCAAAATAAAAACACTATGAAAACTTAAAAATGCTCCTAACTTATATCCAAATATGTGTGCAAAAATTGTACCTATCAATGACTTTACTAGGGTTAATAATGTTGATAAAGTACTTTTATTGCTTAGTGATTGTCTACATCAACATGCTTTAAGTATGAGGGTTAATGAAAGCAAGAAATGGCATATGCATTTTAACATGGAGAAGTTGAAGTCTTTGCACTCCTTATGGTTGGTTGATCTCACCATAATTAGTAATTTTGATGAAGTTTGTAATTATTATCAATAAAGAAAAAACATAGATTGCCATTATGGATTGGAGGTGTAAAAAGAGTTTTAGGAAAGCTTGAATTAATGTATATAGATATTTATAGTCCTATGAGCCTTCGTACCCTTGGGAAAAATAAGTACTTTATTTTATTCATTGATAGTTTTTATAATGATGACTTGGGTATATTTCTTAATGAGAAATAATAAATCTTTAGTGTTTTTAAATGCTTTAAGAAGTTAGTTAAAGTTCAAGAGGTTGTAAATTGAAGCTTTAAGGTTGAAAAATAGTAAAAAGTACATGTTTAAAAAGTTCAAGTCTTTTTTTAAGGATATGGGAATCAAGCACCAATTATTAGTTGCTTATTCATTAGATCAAAATAAGATTTCTAAAAGAAAAAAACAAAAAACCATTATGGAGATAACGTTGTGTTTGTTGTTTAGAAAAAAGCTAGCTAAACTTTATGAAGTTGCATACACTTCAATTTATTTGCTAAATAAGTTGCCTATAAAGGTTGTTAATAATAAGACTTTCATTGAATCTTGGTCAAGTTTTAAGCCATTTCTCAAGCATTTAAAAGGTTTTGGGTTTATATGCTATGAGAGCTAAGCTTAATGAAAAGGCAATTCAAAGTATTCATATTAGCCATACTTTAAGCCCAAATTAAGGTATCCAATTTTAAAGCTAAATATGTAAAAAATAAAGATGTAATTATTAATGAGGAGAGTCACTAGGAGTTTGAAAAACTTGATGTGGTGAAAGATTCTTCTCATAACTTGGTGAGCCAAAATTAATTGAGTCATCCATCAAAATTAATGACTCTACTTCACTTAAGTTTCAAAACAATAAGGATGATGGTATTGAAGTAATAAGGGATTCATCTTTGTTGAACCTTTAGGTTCCAAGCCTTATTTTGATGATTAAAAGGACTAATCCTTGCCTAAGTTATTTGTGTAAATTCTTGCAGGTATATCAATTCGTTGAACTAGGTTGATTTGAGAAGAAATTATAATTAAAAACTCTAAGTATTTGAGTGTAAAGGTCAAAGCAAATCAAGCTTGATATTCTAATGGGTGTTGTTCTATACTCCACAACCGTTATAACCTTGGCAATAAGCATTAGAGTAACATTCTAACAAAAGCAAAACCTTATAGACTTATCAATAGGAGTTGCCCTTTTCTAAAACAAGTGTAGGATAACTACTCCAAATGGTCATTGAGATTTCGTAGCAAGTGTTGATCATACATTCAATAAGTGTGGTACTTTTGCAATAAGTATTAGACTGAGTGATTTTGATTGAGCTAAACTCTTAAGTCCTCAAAATGGGCATTGAAGATTCACCAAGGACATTGAAATAGATCTTTAGATTAAGATAAAACTTTAGGACCTTTCAATGAGGCACACTTAAAAATGCAATAGGCATTGAAGATGGCTAACAAGCAGTAGAAGTTCTCCAATATGTATTGAACAACTCCTATAGTTCAAGCTACAATCTCTAGACCCCTCAACAAGGGATATCCATATCTCAACAAGTGTTAAAGGTGCTGCCAACGGGCATTGAGATTCCTTTAACAACCATTAAAGCACTATTGTAAAGTTTTGAAAAAAAGAGGCATAAAGTTCTCATATTTCTAGAATCTACAATGGGCATTGTTCATACTTTAATAGGCATTGACATTAAAACCAATAGGTGTTGAGAATATTCAATGACCATTGAAGATAGACAATTGTAGTAGTCAAAGGAAGACTATTGAGACAAACTTCTCCTTAACAATTGGCCCCAATGGGCATTTCATTAGTACCAACGATTGTTGATGTTGTATTTTTCTTAACAACTACCTATTTTCATGAAATCAATGATGGTTGATGACTTGACAATAGGCACAGAGAATTTTCAACAGGCATTGATCGAGTAAAATTATAATATGAAGTGATGGCTTTCTTTTTAACAACTAGTTCCTTGTTTCAACTTATAAAAGGGCTCACTTTCAATAGAAATAAGAAGCAAACTATTCCATTAAGTGAGTATTCTATTGTGAAAGCTATTTCGAATCACAAGAGTGATGTAGCAATCAAGAGAAGCCCATTATTTAAAGCTTGTAAGTGTTATTTTCAAACAAAGTTTAAAGAACAAGCTTTCCAAATATTCTCTTAATACTCTTAATAAGATCAAATATACTTTGTTATTGTACTTTAAAATGTTTTATTGCTTGAGTGAGAGGGTTATCCTTATCTTTAAATTTGTATTTTATTTAAGGAAATCCTTGGTTAAGAGATCTTAATAACCTTACTTTATGAAAGGTTTAAGGTAGTACCTGAAAACTAATTTGGGATAACATTTTAGTAGGTAGTGCTCAAAAACTACTATTATAAAGGTTATTGATAGTACCTTAAGCTATCAAGATAATGAAGGTTCTAGTAGGAATATTAGAGGAGAGGACATAGGCAAGTTGTATCAAACCTCTATAAATCTTGTTCCACACTTAGTTTTTATTTTCAATTATTTACCATTGCCTATTCAACCCCCTTTATATGGCACCAATGGGCAATAATTAGTATCAAAGCTAGTCTCTTCATCAAAGATTTAGTGCTGAGAGCAAAGATCATGGCAAGTCATGAAGAATCAAAATCCATCCATAAGCCACTATTCTTTTAGGGAGATGACTATGGGTATTAGAAAAATCCTATGGAGATCTTGTTTAATAGTGAAACTATTGATTTATGGGACATTATTAAGGAAGGAAGAGAAGTTCTTGCAAAACTAATTAGAGTAGTCTTAGTACTAAAGCCTAAAAGTGAGTGGACTATTAAAGAAAATACGACAAACCTTAAGAATAGAAGAGCAATACATGTTCTCTTTTGTGCAATCCATAAATCTCAGTATGCTAAGTTACAAATGTGTGGATCAGGTAAAGAAATATTAGATATATTACAAACTCAACATGAAGGAACCAATGAAGTTAAGAAGAGAAAAAAGATATAAATGCACATATACATATATGAAACATTTGTATATCAATTTGGTGAAACTATTATTGAGATGTACAATAGATTTATAGACATTGTGGGAACTCTCAAAACTTTTGGAAAGTCTTATTCAAATGAGGACATGATAGCAAAAATTCTAAAAACACTTCCTAAAGATAAATGGAAAGCTAAGAAGACGACTACTAAGGAAGCCAACAAGCTGGAAGCTCCGTCACTTGATGAGGTTATTGGAAAGTTGTTGGCTTATGAAATCACTCTTAAAAAGCTAGCTAAAAACTCATGAATGAGAAATAAAGACTTGGCATTGAAAGCTAAAGAGGTACATTTTGAAACTCCTTCTCCTTTTTATTCACTAACTTCTTCCTCTTCTAGTGATGATGAAGATAGTAGTGAAGATGAGTAACTTGTCCTCATCACCAACCAAGTAAAGAGATTCCTTTTAAACAAAAAGAGTAAAAGGGTAAGAAGGCATAAGAAAAGAACTAAGAATCAACTCATCTGATATGGTTGCAATGAATAGCATTTCCTATGATAAAGAAGTGCAAGTTTCCTTCTAGAAAAAACCCTTCAGAAAAGGGAAAAAAAGTGTATAAAGCCACTTAAGATGATACTAGTGATTCTGAACTTTATAAAGATGAGACAAGAAAGGAACTCACTAACCTTTGTCTTATGGCATCTGAGGAACAATCAAATAAATCCTTAAATTGACACTTATCTAGTCATGACAATGATGGTGAAAAAAAGGTAAATCCTTTTGATTCCTACTTTAGAAAAGAGTTATATTTTATGCTCACTAAACTCACTATGGGTATTAAAACTCTCAAATCTAATATCTCTTCTCTTTAAAAAAACAATAAATCTTTGAAAGAAAATGTTAAGAGTCAAGAAAATCTATTTATAAAGGTAGAGTCTCTCACAGTTGAGAACCTTAAAATTAAAGGAAAATCTTAGCAGGTTCACCAAAGGAAAGGAGAAGTCAAGCTCCATCTTTGAGGTTCAAAGGAGCCCATCCATTAAATATGGATTAGGTTATAATGCCACCACTTCAATTGCTCCTTCCTATTCTCAACTGATCTTTGTTAAGGCCAAGATGAATAATGCTTCTAACCATGTTATCAAGCAAAAAGTTTCTAAAAAAGGGAAATGCCACTAATAATACCTTAAGTGGGAAGTCTCAATACAATCACACACCATTGAGAAAAGCTCCATATAAAGCAAAATATGTGTACATGTATCACTCTTATAAGCCTAAGAGGAAAGGTGTACAAAGACATAAAAATTGGCACAACTATAAGTATAAACAAACATAACACAAAAGAGTTCCCCATATGAGAAATACTCCCAAACGCATTACTCAAAGGAGTTATAAGTCTTAGAGATGCTACATATATGTATCTCCTAGAATATGACACTAGCTCACTTTGATGGTGATTGTTTCTATTATGGTATATATGGCCACATTGCCTATCATTACTAATCTAGAAGGCATGATGAGCAGTTAGCAAGTGCTAACCCCTAGAACCTAAGAAGATTTGGGTAACTAAGACATGATCTTCCTTATTTATAGGTGTGCTTGAAATCCTAACTTAGAGAGCAATAATGGTATCTTGATAGTGGGTGTTCAAATTACATGATAAGAGAATGAAAGTTCTTCACACAATTGGAGAAGATTGAAGGTTTTGGAAACATCTCTTTTGGAGACAGTGGCAGAGCCAAAATTATTAGCATAGGTAAATTTGGAAAGGATAATTACTCACCTATCCTTGATAAAATAATACTTAACGATGGACTCAAGCACAACCTACTAAGTGTAAGTCAGTTGTGTGACAAAGGCCTTAGATTTATGTTTGTGCCACAAACATAATATGTATCAAGGATAAGTGATAACAAAATTTTGTACATTGGTAGAAAAGTTCATAATATTTATGTGATTGATTTAAACTCTCTTGCTAGCAATAATGCAAAGTGTTTAGTCTCCATAGTGGATAAAGGTAGAACCTGGCATAGAAGACTAGGACATACTAGCATGGAACTTCTAAATAAACTAAAGAAAAAAAACTTGGTTGAAGGTTTTCCTGAAATCAAGTTTACAAACGAAGAAGTTTGTGGAGCATGTTAAAAAGGTAAACAAATTAAATTTTCTTTCAAAGCCAAGAACAAGGTAAATTCTTTTAGACCATCACAATTGCTTTACATAGATCTATTTGGACCCACTAAAGTATCTATCTTAGAAGACATACATTATGCACTTGTCATAGTAAATGATTACTTTAGATATACTTGGGTATTATTTATCCCTTATAGTGATTCTTGTTTTGATGCTTTTAAGACCTTTGCCAAGAGAATTCAAAACCAAAAGGATTTGAAAATCTTTTTTGTTAGAAGTGATCATGGAGGAGAGTTTGAGAATGCTAAGTTTCATAGCTTTTATGATGAGTATGACATCCATGTAACTTCTCAACTCCTAAAATACCACAACATAATGTTATGGTAGAAAGAAAGAAAGAATAGAACTCTTCAAGAAATGGTTAGAACCATGTTGAATGAGTACAATCTTCCTAAGTACTTTTAGGTTGAAGCTATAAACACCTCTTGCTATGTTTTAAATAGAGTCTTAGTGAGACCCTTATTGAAGAAAACTCTCCATCAGTTATGGAACAACAGAAAGACCAAGATTGCATATTTTAGAGTTTTTGGTTGCAAGTGTTTTATTTTAAACACTAAAGATAACCTTAGTAAGTTTGACTCTAAATTTGATAAAGGAATTTTCCTTGGATACTCTACTACTAGCAAAGGGTATAAAGTCTTCAATAAACGAACACTTATTGTAGATGAGTCGCATGTTGTATTGATGAATCTAACCCCACTTTTTGAAGAAAATAAGAAAATGTTGATGATTTTGTGGGTCATATGAGTGAGCTAAACATTGAAGAAGAAGGAAAAAATGTGGATAAGGAATAAGACATGAGAAATTAACGAAATGGAGATCCACCTCTTCCTACTCCTAGTGAAGGGCTAACTCAACTAGAAAGGGACTAGATTTTCAAGAAAGATCGTCTAAGAGATCTTATCATTAGTGATCAATCAAGTTGGGTAACAACTAAATTATCTTTTAGAAATGCATATACTAATTTGGCTTTTGTATCCCTTATAGAGCCTAAGACCATAGATAAGGCCATTAGAGATGAACATTAAGTTCTTACTATGCAAGAAGAACTAAATCATTTTGAAAGGAGCAAAGTGTGGAATTTAGTTTCTAGACCTCGTAACCATTCTATTATTGGAACCAAATGGGTTTTTAGAAAGAAACTTGATGAACATGGATACATTGTTAGAAATAAGGCTCGGTTAGTAGCCAAAGGCTATAACCTAGAAGAAGGGATTGACTTTGATGAGCCATTGTACCTGTAGCTAGACTTGAAGTTATTAGAATTCTACATGTGTTTGCATCTCATATGAATGGGTACATGATGAGGAAGTGTATATTGAATAACCCCCTGGTTTTAACATCCATTGCTTTCCTAATAATGTGTTCAAACTAACCAAAGACTTGTATAGCTTGATGCAAGTTCCAAGAGCTTGGTATGAGAGATTGAGCAATTTCTTATAGAGAAAGGTTTCTTTAAAGCTTAAGTAGGCACAATTCTATTTTCTAAGAAAAAGAAAGGAAACATATTATTAATGCAAATATATGTAGATGATATCATATTTAGTGCCACTAATGTTTACTTATATAAAGATTTTCTAAAGTAATGAAGAGTGAATTTGAAATGAGCATGATAGGTGAACTCAAATTCTTTCTTGGGTTACAAATCAAACAAGGAAAAAAAAAAGAAATCTTCATCAACCAAGCCAAATATGCAAAGGAACTAATTAAAAGTTTTGGCATGGAAAACAATAAACTGTGTAAAACTCCTATGAGCACTAACATCAAGGTAGGCATGGATGAACATGGTAATAATGTAGACTAAAAGCTATATCAAGGTATGATTGGTAGTTTACTCTATCTCACAGCCTCTAAACCTCATAGTACGTTTAGTGTTTGCTTATGTGCTAGATATCAATCTAATCATAAAGATTCTCACTTGCATGCTGTGAAACACATACTCAAGTATCTTGTTGGTATCACTAACTTAGGACTTTGGTATCTTAAGAGATTTTCATTTGAGTTAAATGCATTTTTTGATGTTGACTTTACTGGGTGTACCTTGGATAGAAAGTGCACTTCAGGCATATGTCAATTACTTGGTCAATGTTTAGAGTCTTATAGTAGCAAAAACCAAAACTCAGTTGCTTTATCAACTATTGAAGCTGAGTATGTAGTAGTTAGCCTATGTTGTGCCCAAATCCTTTGAATGAAATAATAACTTCTTGGTTATAATGTTGTTGTAAAATAAGTTTCTATTAAGGGTGATAATATTAGTGCCATAAACTTATCTACAAATCCCATTCATCATTATTGGAGTAAGCATATAAACATTAGGCATTACTTTCTTAGGGATCATGCTAATGTTAGAGATATTGTGTTAGAATTTATTGATACTAAACATCAATTAGTATATATTTTCACTAAACCTCTTTATGAGAAAATGATGTAATTCATAAAAATAAAAAAAAGAACTTGGTATGATTGATGGAAGTACTTTGGAATAACTTCAAAAAGGTTTATCTCCTTTCTCAGCTTAGCTATAACCATTATTGCTTATGATGTTATTTAATCACCTTTGAAGTTTTTAGTTGCAATGTCTAAAGATTTCAATTATGTATTGTTTATTAAACTATCCATATGTTAATTGAATTCATGATTATATCATTGAGTTTGATTAATAACATTAATCAACTAAGTTTTAAAACTATTTTTTAACTGAGTGTTGTTTGAAAAACATAGTTAATGGCCATTGAAAATCTCACCACGACCATTGTGATGCATGTAAGTTTTACTCTTTGCATCTAATGGTCACAACGGGCATTGCGTATCTCACAATCACTATTGTACTTCATGAGAGTTTTTTTTTTAAAAAATGGTTCTATTAGTGCCAACAATCATTGTGAATCTTCAACCATTGTTATTCATCACTCAATGGCCATTGCAAATCAACCACCATCATTAGTTGAAGAGCCCTTGCTAGAACAAGTTAACAGTCATGTCTAACAGTCAGTGCTTAACTCACAACAACCATTGAACACTCGCAACAGTCATATTTTTTTTTAAAAAAAAGAACCCGTAAAACTTTTATTTAAACCCTCTGAAACCCTAAAATCATTTTACTTTATACTTTACTTGTTTTATATTCCTCTCTATCTATCTTAATTTTTGTTACAAGCTTTTTCAAACCTTCATTCACTTTATCACTCAATTAATGGCATCCAAATCGGATTCCACTAAAAGATATAAATAACCTGCTAGGAGGAACCCTCAACCTTCCTTCACCTCAAGCTCCGAAATTGAAGAAAATCTAGCTTTAATGATAGCTCAACAAAAGAAACGAGCTATAAAAGCTTCAACCCTAGACTTACAATAGGAAATGAAACCTAAAATTGGCTAAGAATTAAAAGAAGGCCACTGAAATAGAGCACACCTTAAAACCCATCTCCAAACTTGTAACTGTTTCTTTAACCAAAAAATTCTTACTCAAAGATGTCAAAGAGAAACTTTTAGCATAAAAGCTAATGAAACGACAACTTGATAGTGGAATGTTTTTGAAGTGGAATGATCTATAGAGGTATGGGTTAGCAGAGCAAGTTAAGGAACTAATGATAGGGATAGGGTGGGAGTTGTTTTGCCATCATAGGGAACCTTCTTATTAGAAGCTGACAGTGGAGTTCTTAACAACCTTGAAAGTGTTAAGTAGTGATTGTGAAATCTATGATCAAGGGCACTATGAAATTCAGGCTCCTTAGGAAGAAATACAAAATCAGACCTAACAATCTTACTAAATGCCTTGATTCATCCAATAATGGACTCATAAAGCCTCCCACTGAGTTAAACTTAAAATCAATTAGTTTTGGAAATCTATAACTGACAGAACAACCAATTATAACAACAAGGATAGTAAGGCTTCAAAAATTAAGAGCCAAACATTTAAGATTGTACACATATTCATTTCTTGGAACATTAATGGAAGGGGCCAATCAAATGGCAACTGCATCGTAATAGATTTATTTTACCTTTGGTGTATGAAGAAAAAGTAAAAGGTAAACACTCCTTTGCTATTTATGTAAAGATCGATGGACTAATTGACAAGCCAAATGCCTTTGTGATGGCTCACTACATCACAAAGATTGCAAAATTTGTGAAGGTAATCTCTCAAACTGAGGAAAAGCTTAAAGAAAAGTATATGGTATTGGAGAAGCTACTAGTCAATGAACCCATTTGTGAGAAAATGCTACTAAGCATGAGTATCTTATAAAGGCATGATAGTAGGCTGACCAAAAATGTGCTTAAGGAAGGTGAGATTCCACAAGAGGAAGAAGACAATGAAAATGTAGAATAAGTTATTAGGGTAGGGGTTGCAGTAGTTGAAGGAACTAGTAGTGCACTTGCTACATTGGCTCCATCTCTCTCTCCCTTTGAGCAAAAGGTGCTTGAGAAACTAGAAGCTCTTACTGCTACTATTAAGAGGATTGAAACCTTTACCACTGCTCTCGATAGGAAGGTACATCACCTCCAATGTGACTTGAAGGATATTAATCAAACTATTGATTGGATTATGGAAGGATTGAATCTCCAATCTGGTAGTTTAGTTGCCCAAGATTCTCCTACCCAAGATCCTAAGGAATTTGCACTACCAATTGGATCTAAGGCTGAAGAGCAAACCAAAAAGCTTCCTAAAGAACAAGTTCCTCCTCCAACTGCTAAGTAGCGTGCATTATTAGTAGAGCCTAAGGAATAAGAACAAACCTTAGAATCCTTAGAACCAAAATCCATCTCACCATTTAAAACCTCATCTCCTCATGATGCATCAACATAGTCTTTTACATAGTTTTTTTTAATTTTCTTTTATTTTTGTATAAAAAATGGCTGATGTATGGATAACATTTCCTTTGCTATAAAAAGTTAACTATTTATTTATATTCTATTTTCTTTACAGATGCTTTATTATTCCTTTAATATATATATATATATATATATTTGATAATGACAAAAGGGGTGAAAAACCTAAATTAAAGGGAAAGAAAAATATATGAATAGTTAAGCATACCTTAATGGGGAGATTTAAAGAGGAACATGGCGGAGGAACATGACAAGTTTATACATAACCTTAATAGAATAAGAGGATGTTATGAACTCATCACTTCATATGACGTAAATCTATTGATTTTATCAGTTTGTTGACTTTGATAAATTGTTCGTCATCATCAAAAGGAGGAGAATATTGAACCTTTAGGTTTCGGGGCTTGTTTTGGTGATTACAAATAATTTAAAAGGACTGACCTTTGCCCAAGTTATTTGTTTTAATTCTTACAGGTATATTGAAAACTAACTATAATTGAAAACTCTAAGTATTTGAGTGTAAATTTCAAAGCAAATCAAGTTTGATAGTCTAACGGGTGTTGTTCTTTTCTCCATAAGCATTATAACCTTAGCAATAGGCATTAAAAGCTTTCAATAGGCATTAGAGTAACATTCTAATATAAGCAAACCCTTTTGGACTTCTCAATAGGTGTTCCCTTTTCTAAAATAGGTGTTGGGACAACTGCTCAGTCATAACTGTGTTCCTTGGTCTTCCAAATGGCCTTTGAGATTTCATAATAGACATTGATCTTGTATTTAACAAGCATGGTACTTTTGTAATAAGTGTTGTATTGAGTGACTTTGATTGAGCTAAACTCTCAAGTCCTCAAAACATGCATTAAAGATTCACCAAAGAGTTGAAAAAGCTTTCTATATTGAGCTAAACTTTTGGACTCTCTAATGAGGCACACTTAAAAATGCAACAAGCATTGAAGATGGCCAACAGGCAATGGAAGTTCTCTAAAAGGCATTCAACAACTCCTTTAGTTCAAGCTACAAGCTCTGGACCCTTCAACGAGAGACATCCATATCTCAATAGGCATTGAAGGTGCTACCAATGAGCATTAAGATTCCTTCAACTGCCATTAAAGCACTATTGTAAAGTTTTAGAAAACAAGCATAAAGTTCTTATCTTTTTAGAATATGGTCATTGTTCATATTACAACAAGAATTGACATTAAAGCCAATAGGCATTGAGAATATTCAACTACCATTGAAGATAAACAATTGTAATAGTCAAAAGGAGGAGTATTAAGACAAAATTTTCTCTAACAATTAGTCCCAATGAGCATTTTGTTAGTACCAATGATCATTGAAGTTGTGTTTTGCTTGACAACCACTCCTTTTCATGAAATCAATAATGGTTAATGACTTAATAATAGGCATGGAGAATTTCTAACAGGCATTGGTTGACTAAAGTGTAATTTGAAGTGACAACTTTTTTTCTAATGGCTAGTTCCTTATTTTAACTAATAAAAGGACATGTTCTCAACATAAATAAGAAAACAACTATTTTATAAATAAAGAATTCTATTATGGAAGCTATTCTCAAATCAAAAGGGTAAACCAAAAGTGATCTAGCAATCAAAAGAAGCTTATTGTTTAAAGCTTGCAAGTGTTATCTTCAAAACAAAGTTTGAAGAACAAACTTTTTAGATATTCTCTCAAAACTCTTAACAAGATCAAAGCATACTTTGTAATTATACTTTAAAGTATTTTATTACTTAAATGAGCTAGTTATCCTCATCTCTAAAGTTGTATTTTGTTTAAAGAAATCCTCTGTTAGGAGATCTTCAAAATCTTACTTTATGAAAGGTTTAAGGTAGTACCTGGAAACTACTTTAGGATAAGGTTTTAGTAACACCCATTAGTCTACTTGTAATGGCTTGGTAGTGCCTGAAAAATATTGTTGTATAGGTTATTGATACCACCTTAAGCTATCTAGATAATGAAGGCTCTAGTGGGAATACTAGAGGAGAAGACATATGCAAATTGTGTCGAACCTCTATAAATATTGTGTCTTGATTCTTCATACATTTATGCACTTGATTTTATTTTCAATTATTTGTCATTGCCCTATTTAACCTCCTTCTAGGGCACCAAGGGAAAACAATCTTTCTTTAAAGTAAAACCACTTGCCAATGTATGTAAGAGGTGCAACCTTGTTATGGAGGAACCAAACTCCTACCTTGATGCATCTAAATCTTATATTAGGATTCAACAATGAGGGAAGAGTTGAACATGATTAAAAAATGGTGCTTAGGCACTTGTTGATAAGCTTAATGGTAAGAATTAATTGAAGTAAAATTGGTCTATAGAGTGGAGTATAACATCAATGTAACACCTCAAAATTTACAATGTATATTTTTTAGAGAGATGGAAATTAGAATTATTAAAACATATTTATTTGAAGTTTTAATTTAATTTGAGTATTAAACTAATATAAGGGTAGTTTTATTAAGAAAAAAGATTTGGGCATATGTATATATAATAGTAATGTGGTTAACATAATTTTTAATAAGGGTATGGTAATTTTAAAGTAGATTTTTAAATTTATTTAAGTAGATGTGAATAAGAATTTAATGATCTAATATATTTAAATTAATTATTTAATGAATATATTAGTATTTTGAAGATAAATGATTTTTCGGTTAATGATATTATTATTTTAATTAAGGTTATGTTATTTATTGTAAATTAAGTTTAATAAGTTATGTTTGATGAATATTACACATTTAAGGATTTAAGTTTAATGAGTATGTGATGATGTTTAATATTTTAAGATGAGTTTTATATAAAGAAAATATATTTAAGGATTTGAGAAATTGAAGATATGATCTTAATTTATTTAAGGATATATTTGATTAAGATTTTAAAAATTTATTAAAATTAATTTAACATAAAATACGATTTTAAAAATGACTTAGTGTTGATTATGTTAAGTAAATGATTAAAGGATTTAATTACTTTATGCAAAGATATTATTTGTTTAAGTATATTTAATTAAGAATACTTATGTGATTTAAATTAATTATTTAATTTAATGTATTTAATTGTGAAGAATTTAATTTATGTGAATGATAATAAATTTATTTTAAGAAAAATTATATATGGAGATTATTTAATTATTTTTACGAAAGATTTAAATTTATGAAATTTAAATATTTTGTGTGGTAGAGATTTGAATTTGAATTTTATATAGTTATCATGTAATTATTATTGTTATTGTCATTTTTATTAAAGAAAAGGAAATGGGACTTTATTTGGCCAATTGGTCCAAAAGACCAACCAAGTCAAATAAGAAAAAGAAAGAAAATAGGAGCATATTTGCTCTCGTACCAAATTGTCTAACAAAAGAGAGAGAGAGAGAGAGAGATGTGCTATCTGGCACACAACTAGCTAAAAAATTGTTAGAAATGGCAATGTTTTAGACTTATAGGGTAGAACTTCAATCGGCCATAACTCTTAATTAAAGCTTTATTTTAGATGATTTAAGTTAAAATCAAAAGCTCTATTCACAAGTGTTTTATGGAATTTCCAGTCAAAGTTTTGGTCAAATCTCAATTTTTAGGTAATTTCAAACAAATAATAGCTTGTTTGATGATGCCATAATATTCTACAGACTCTTGGAAGGATGAACTATAAAATGGCTTTGGCAATTTTTCTAACTGTCACCATTGGAAAACTCTGGCCATCATGGGTTATGGTTCTGACGGTAGCTTTAATAAGGCTAGCCAGGTGAATGGGGATAGAATCTGCTACTTTTTATCCTAATCACGATATTATAATTTTATGAATTATGGATGCCTCCGTGAGATTTTATGAATTTTTATTAATTTTTCAATAATTATAATTAAAGCCAAAAATTATTATTGACCTATGTTAGGTGTCTAACTTAGTTAATCTTTATTTTGATCTTGGAAATTAAATTAAAAGGTACTAGTATTTTCAATTAAGGTATTAATATTGGAATTTTATTCTTTTGCAAGTGAATGATTTTTTAAATATAATGCTTGTAATTGACTAGCCACCAATTGCATAATTTGTCTTTCATTTATAGATTAAGAGATTGTAAATTGAAACAGACATAAAATCAATCTCCATAGGTTAATTGATGAGTAGAGATACCCATTTAACCTATTGCTATCATTAAGGATAACTAGATCAAAACGAGTGATTTTATTTTTAGTTCACATTGAGAAATGGTTTTATGAAATAAAATTGCAAAGTTTGAGTGAGTACTCAAGAGAGAGGACCTAAACATTGCAAAGTCAATTAACAGTTGTGATGCATAATCGAACTTGTCATTAGAACAATAAAGCTTCATGAAATTCCATTAATGAAATCAAGTGCCCTAGCTTGATTAATATAAGGTTTTCTTCTCTATAATTTAGCCTTTTTATTATAGTTAATTTAGTTTTGTTTATTTTCATTTCATGTTTAGTTGTTAGTCTGGATATCATTTTATTGCTTTTCAGATAAAAATAAAATCATTATGTTTCAATATTTATTCATGCTTGTCCTTATGGGATGACATTCGCACTCATTATGCACTACTATTACTTATTAAGGGGAGACCTTTTAAGAGTTATGAGTCTCTACTTTAGGAACAAGAGTCTTTCAGTCACTTTTCTTCTTAGTAACCATGATATCTCCTATTAACTTAATGCAAACTTCTCTTCCTTTTGCCATAATATCCCAAAGATCTATGATTTCACAATATAGAAAATTCTCCATCCTAGTTTTCCAATAACCATAATGATCACTTTTAAATAATAAGGGCTTGTAGATTCATTATGATTCTTCTTAGCTTGCCATTTGATTTTTGTTCTTTACATTTAAGCTTGTCATGAGCACGTCAAACTCAGGGTTTCACTCGAACAAATGGAATCTTGCTTGCTACTCCATTCAGTTATTGATCAATGGGGGATCAAGAGGATGAGGCTCTTCATATTGGTAACAATCCCAAGAAAGGGTACATATTTTGATCAATGAAGGATCTTTTAGGCCTTGTGTTAGTTTAAAGCCTTAAGTCCAAGTTATGATCATCGGGGGACTAATATAAGACAATATTTTAATATCATCCCTATGAATTATGGGGTCACCACTAGACTTTGGCTAGGATAAGAATCTTAAAAAAGTAAAATATGAACCTAATCTAAGTCAATTAGAAGACCTATTTCATCTCAACCCCATCAGAGATCGGGTTTGAAAATTAGGTATGCCTTAAGAAAGAAGTTAGGTGCACCTAAATCTCTTGGATATTACGATATGACCTTTAGGCAACTTTGCTTCACTTTTGACATCTTAACCAATTTACTAATTATTCTAATTAATGATCCTAAACATGCCACTAATGCCATCAAATGAAACAAACCAAGTCATCGATCTAAAGGTAAGGGGGGTCATGCATCATGCCAAAAGGGATGACCTGCATATCAATATCTACATATCCATCACGTCATACATATTCATCTCAAGGGAATGGTGGCATGAGACATGACATACAACAAACATGCATTTCTATTCACACACATCATGCATAATCATCTCAAAGGGAATAGGGGTCGTGTGACATGGCATAGGATTTTATCATGTATAATATCTATCACACATTATCCATGCTCATATAAGATGATTATCAAGAGCAAATTCATGGTCTAGCTGAAATGAACACCTATACCCAAAAAGAACAAAAAGTTAATAATTTCATCATAGTGTAAATGAAGAAAAGCAAAATAAATAAACCCATACCATGACCAACACTTACCATGTCTCCAAAGTTAGGGTACTTAAGCATGCATTTAAGTCGAAGATAACACATCCTAACATCACATAAAAAGTACAACAATGTCAAACAAACATAAGGATATGAGTTATGGAATATAAAGAAGTGTAAACATAGAATGCAAACACTTTGGAGGATTTCCAATGGCCTAGGGCAAAAATCATCACCAAAAAGGGATCTTAGGGTTAATGAACCCTTTCCCTTTATAGCTCCCAAAGAGTATGGCATCCATGTGCACTGCTTACCATCAAGAATGTTAACATACGACTTACGAAAAGGAGTAATTAGAGGACATAGCAAAGCCCTAGCATTCTTGAAAATTAATATGACCATAATGAGACTCTTAAAGTATGAGGAACCCTAAGTTCCTCATGTGACCAATATCAAATAAGGCCCAAATAGAAACTTAAAACATCACTTGATCAAGTTGTGAAACAATATGGAGTATCAATATAAAATGAACCGTAAAATTATTTAAAACTTATATAAGAATCCATTTTTGAAATGAATATGGATCCTAGGACATTATACCTTACGCTATTTTGCCAATGGAACCATAAAACCTCATAAAAAGTAACTTTAGAATAGAGAAATTTAGAACAAAATAGTAAGGAGTTTACAAAACTATCACAAATAGATTGGGTTGTACAACCCATTATAGGGCCTATATAACCTTTATTTTTTAGGTTTTGAAAATCAAGGAAAGAAGAAAACAAAAGGAAGAAGAAAGAAAGGCAAGGAATGTCACACCCCATTTAATAATCATTTAAATTTCTCTTTAAGTCTATCCATTGTCATTTAAAAGACCTAATTAAATTTTTTTTTTCATTATGTCTCTTGTTCACCACTTAGTAATTATTTACAACAAAACATACATGAACAATCAAACTAAAATACTAACTGACTGCATATTGGCCCAACCTCTATTACACTGCTAGATAGCGACTTTGAAAAGTATACTGGATGCAATCTTTACTCTACTCTTCTTGAAATAAGATTTCATACAAAAGAGTGAGTTTGCATACTCAGTATGTAAATGCATAATGATACTTCAATCTCAAATAACGTAACAATATTTAAACATAAATAACTCATCATCATATCCATGTACGAAATAAAAAGTTTTTCCTCTTAAATGCCACATATGTTATTAAAGGTTATTGCCACACGCGATGCCATAAATTGCTGCCATATAGACTATAGATATCACTACCACAAAGGCTTTCATTTTTAGTTGCCACATAGGCTATATATATTGTTACCACATAGGCTATAGATCTCATTGCCACACAGGCTATCAAAAGTTCCTACCAAACAGGCTATTATAGTATTGCCACATAGGCTATCAAATGTTCTTACCACACAGGCTATAAAATGATCTTGCCACACAGGCTATAAAATGATCTTGCCACACAGGCTAT